>JAGFNQ010006534.1:64133-174173 GCA_024364735.1 Boesenbergia rotunda | reverse complement strand
ATCTACTTCATTCAATGATATGATAGTGCTACAATCAAATAGATCCATATGAAGTAAATCTAATGCGGTAGATGTACTTACAGTGCTTTTACCTTTATGTGCAGATTTTGTTGCTTACCCATTTGACATGCATCACAGAGTTTGTCTTTTTCATACTTGATGCTTGGTAAGCCACGAACTAATCCCTTGATGGCCAACTTCCGGATGTTCTTCATGTTAACATGTGCTAGCCTCCGGTGCCAAAGGGTGGACTCTTCTTCTTTTGACATGAGACACTTAGCAAAAGCATTAGTAGCACTTTTAAATGAAACTTGATAAATATTGTCTACTCTTGTTCCTACTAGTACCGTGTCCAAGGTGTCATGTTGTCTAACTAGACATTGACTTAGTTGAAAATCAATTGTGTAACCCATGTCACACAATTGACTGACACTTAGGAGATTAAATGTCATCCCCTTGACTAGAAGGATATTTGAAATTCTAAGACATTCGGATATTTGAATGTCTCCTATTCCTATGACCTTAAGACTACCATTGTTACCAAATGAAATATTACCTCTACTTTTCTTTTGAAGGGTAGTAAACAATGATCTATCCCCGGTCATGTGTTTGGAGCACCCACTATCAACGAACCAAGTTGATAGATGCTCCCCCTCAATCATAACGTACACAATTCGAAAAATAGAAGTTTTAGGTACCCAAACCTTGGGACCTAAAGCACCTACTAAACAAGTCTTAGGCACCCATGCCTTGACAACTTTCTTTTGAACCTTAGGTGTCTTAGATTGTCTCATATCAGTCCTAGACATAAGAGTCACAAATGAAGGTTCCTTGAGTTGGTAACCAATACCGGCCCTATTGTAGATTGCCCTTTGGACATTCAAGATCATCTCTAGGGTCTTTGAGCTTGTTGAGAACTTCTCAAGAATATTCTTGAGTCTCTCAACTTCACTCTTTAATGATTTATTTTCTACCTCTAACAATTCATCATACAAAACATCAACATCCTCAACCCTAGAGGATTTCAAATGTTCAATTTCAATTTTCAATACTTTAATTTCATCCTCTAACATTTCAACATGCAAATCATCTATGTTATCATCCCTAGATGACTTCAATTGTTCAATTTCTAATTGCAATGACTTAACCTTACTTTTTGACTTCTTCAACATATTGGTTAAACATGCAATAGCTCTATAACATTTCTCAAGTTCGGGAGAAGTTACCTCTTCATCATCCGAAGATGATGAAGCCGCGTTTGAGGAGTTGGAAGATTCATCACTGCTTTCTTGATCTCCTAATGCCATGAGTGCCACATGCTGTGTACTCTTCTCCTCCTTTTCTTCTTCGGATGAACTTGAGGAGGATTCATCCCAAGTGGCCTTCAAGGCCTTCTTCTTCCTTGCTTTCTCTTCTTTCTTTTGGATTTCTCCTCCTTCTTCTTTGGCTTTGGGCATTCATTCTTGAAGTGCCCTTTCCTACCACACTCATAGCAAGAGGCATTAGACTTATCAATTTTAACTTCACTAGGGTTACCTTTACCCTTGAAGCGTCGACCCTTTCTAATCATTTTTCTCACAAAATTAGCCATCTCGGAGGAAGAAGATCCGCTGCCATCTTCTTCGGAATCGGATTCGGACTCAGATGAGGATGAGGATGAGAAGACCTCCTTCTCCTTCTTCTTCTTCTTCTTCTTCTTCTTATTGGATCGATCCCCTGTAACTAAGGCAATCCCCTTCTCCTTGGGGCCTTTGTTAGCCATTTCATGCAATTCCATTTCACAAAACAAATCATCTAACTTCACAATTGATAAATTCTTGGAGACTTTGTAGGCATCCACCATGGATGACTACAAAGCATTCATTGGAAATGCTTTCAATACATACCTCACAAGGTCGCGATTCTCGACCTTTTCATCAATTGAATGAAGCTCATTGAGGACTTCCTTGAATCGGCTATGTAACTCACTTACGGTTTCATTCTCCTTCATGGAGAGATTTTGAAGTTGGTTGAGGAATAAGTCCCTCTTGGCGATCCTTGAATCTCGGGTACCCTCGTGAAGTTCGATGAGCTTGTTCCACAAGTCTTTTGCACTTGTGAAAGGACCAACCTTGATGAGTTGGTCATTGTTCATGCCGCATTGTAGAGTGACAACCGCCTTTGCATCGGCCTCACTCTTTCGAGTTTGTTCAGTCGTCCACCGCCACGATTCAAGTTCTTTGCCTTCATCATCCTTCGGAGGGGTAAAACCCTCCTTCACCGCGAACCAAGTATTGATGTCCATCTTGAGATAATACTCCATCTTTGATCTCCAATATTGAAAGTCAGCGCCATCAAAGAAAGGAGGTCGGGTGGTGCTAAAGCCTTCTCTCAAAGCCATGGATGATAGCTCTCGGTTGTTAATCCGCAAAAACAGAGCCCCAAGCTCTGATACCACTTGTTGGAACTCGAATGGCTAGAGAGAGAGGGGGGGTGAATATAGTCAATCACTTGAACTTTAGCACTTATCAAAATTCTGCACTTAAACCGTTTAGTAGCACAGCGGAAAGAATAGAAACAGAGTATGCAGAAAAACTAAAACCCTAAGCTAAGCACAAATGTAAGACGCTAACAAGAGGGTTTACAAGGTTTGGGGATAACTTGCCCCTACTCCTTGGCGTGCCCTTAAGGTGGGCGATCCCTTGATCGTCGGTAGATCAAGCCCCGGAAGATCCGGATAGAAAGCAACCTCCTTCTCGGTGGAGTAACCTCGCCACAGCGTTTCAATCAAAGATATAGTTTTAAGCACAATGAAACACAAGAAAGATTTTACTTAGCACTTAGCACAGACAAGAACACAACAAGCTTTTCCCAAGCTCCACCCAGCGACGATCTCACGCAAGAACCCTTTCTTCGTGTCTTCTCGCTGTTGGACTCAAAGCCTCTTGTTCCTTCCTCCAAGTGCTCAAGCAAGGGCTGGTTGCTTCAAAGATCACAATAGCTTTCTCAAGAGTGGATGATCAGCCAAGAGCACAAGCACGCAGCAAGAAGTCGCAGCACAAAACCAAGGCAACCAGAACCTCTTCTTGCTCTGCTCCACATCGCTCCTTTTGTTTCCCACTTGAGCACCAGGTGACACCATCTCACTGCAGCCTCCAGCTGCTCCTCTGCAACCACTAGCCACCATTGAGCTCCTCTGGACTCCCTGAGCTTCCCTCAGACCAGCCTCAGTCAGTAGCTACAGCCAGCGCCAGCGTCCGTTGCAACCTGAGATGGAAAACAGACAAACCTGCTCCAAGGAAAGGCCTCCATTGACTCTCCTTGAGTGTTTGAATCCTTCCCTGTCACCTGCAGCTTAATCATAGTGTTAGCACAGCATATCAAGTAGAAAATTGTGTATCAGATGATAAGCGCAGAGAATCGGATACGTTCAGACGCGATCAGAGCGTTTGACAGTGCATTTTGAATTAAAGTGATCGGTCACAGGACTGATCCAGGGCTTGTGGGTCGGTCACCAGACTGATCCACCGCTTTGCTAGGACTCCCAGCTCTCGTGGCGACACAAGCCTGATCGGTCACCAGACCGATCAGAGTGAAGCCTGATCGGCCATCAGACCGATCAGGTAGCTCCCTGTCCGATCAGACCAAAGCCTAATCGGTCCACGTCTGAGTGAACAGTAACTGCGTAAATGAAATTCTAAGTCGTGGATCGGTCACCAGAACGTTCAGGAGCTGATCAGCGGGGGAACTCAACTCACTGAGTGCTTCTTGATCGGTCACCAGACCGATCAGAAGCAAGGCAGTGAGGAAGCTGCCTGCTCCCTGATCGGTCACCGGACCGATCAGGAGCCAAGCAACGAGGCAACGCCCTGCTGCCTGATCGGTCACCAGACCGATCAGGAGCCACACAGTAGGTTCCCAACCTCACTGTGCGCTCCCTGATCGGTCACCAGACCGATCAGTCAATGCTGGATCGATCACCAGACCGATCCACGAAGGAGAAGCGTGCCAACATCCCTGATCAGTCACCAGACCGATCCAGAGACTCAAACCCAGCCCTCCAAGATAGGGTTTCATCCAACCTAGCCCTCCAAGCTAGGACTTTTTCACCTAACCCTCCAAGTTGGGAATTTTCACCTAACCCTCCAAGTTAGGACTCTTTACCTAGCCCTCCAAGCTAGGACTTTTCACCCAACTCTTCTGAATTAGGACTTTTCCAAACCTAGCCCTCCAAGCTAGGACCTGACCCTCCAAGCCAGGACTTTTTCACCTAACTCTCCATGTTGGGACTTTTCACCTAACCCTCCAAGTTAGGACTTTTCACCTAGCCCTCAAAGCTAGGACTTTTCACCCAACCCTTCCGAATTAGGACTTTTCAACACCTAGCCCTCCAAGCTAGGATTTTCCATACCTAACCCTCCAGGTTAGGATTTTCCAACACCTAGCCCTCCAAGCTAGGATTTTCCATACCATGCCTAAACCCCGATCAGAACTTAATCATAATCATAATCATCAACCTAAACTATAATCGGTGTCAACACCAAAACCACAATCAGGGTCAGACTGCATCAACAGAGGGGAGGGTCATAAGGTAGAAGACTGTGAGATAAAAGGCGAGGTATACCTCTCCCTAGCTCCTTTTGTTTTCTTGTTATTTCATGCTTTGTTTCTTATCATTGCATGTTGCTAATTAATTATCGTATATTAATTATTTGTTAATTAATATGATAATTAATTATGTCATGGACCCCGATAATAAATACAAAATCTGGCGATCCATTCATCATCTTTTCCGCAGTTGACTAATCCAGAAAGTTACAAGGCCTTAACTTTGGTTTTGACTAAGTTGTGACTTGGATTAATTAACACAATGACGAGACGGTCGTTTGTGAGATGAGTCTCTATTCGGATTAAATTTTTTAATTCGTAGACATAGAGAGGTCTCTCATGTTCGACCCCGTGATTGCGAAGGAAACCCTCAAGCCATATAAGGGTTTATATCACACCCAACATTATCCACACAACCAACGATAAGTTTTAAATAAGTATTGATCTGAGACATCTCAGTTCCAACTTGAGGCGCCTCAGTTCTAACTTTAGACGCCTCAATTCTAACTTTAGACGCCTCAGGTGCAAACTAAGGCACTTCGGTTTTGCTCTTGCGTAGAATCGATCTCCTCAATTGAGGCACCTCCCAAGGCAATTGAGGCCCCTTAGTTGACCATCTAGTCAAAGTCAATAGTCACATTGACTTTTTCATCTTTCGTCCGCTTGAGTGATTTTCGACCAACTAGAGTTAAGCTCACCCAATCCCGACTCTGGCCTTTCGCTTGAACGGTATTCCTCCTTAATTTCTCATTCCTCGGACGTCGTGCATGCCCTTCTCG
Source organism: Boesenbergia rotunda (assembly GCA_024364735.1). Lineage (NCBI taxonomy): Eukaryota > Viridiplantae > Streptophyta > Magnoliopsida > Zingiberales > Zingiberaceae > Boesenbergia > Boesenbergia rotunda. The sequence continues at coordinate 168,807 of JAGFNQ010006534.1, read as the reverse complement.
TCTATCGGTGTACTCTTTTACAATCTTTGCAATCCTCGGATGTACCGAGCCCATCAACTCTGTTACCATGTTATCCTTCTCGTCTACTACATTTTTCGCTCAACTTCATGTACTCCTAAACTTCTACACATTTAGACACAGAGATCAAACCAACAAGAACCTAACTTAACTTGGTTGATCACATCAAAACTATCACGGGGTATTTATAATCTCCTTCTTTTTAATGTGCATCAACTCAAGTTAAGTTAGGATAAACATAAAAAAACGAATAACATTGTTTAAATAATAAAATAAAATATGCAATTAAGTAAAAAATTAATGTAATTATATTTCAAATTGATCTCCCTTTTAACTTAATCCTCACTACTTTCCCCTTTGATCACATAAAAAAATGGGGTCAATTAAATCATGAATAGTAAAAAACGTTTTAAGGGGTAAAAAAAATAATTTCCATTGTAAAAATTGATAAATTTTAAATCTTATTTTCAAATTTCGATTTTAGAAAATTTTGATAATTTTTTTCAATGTTGAAAATACAATGTATAGATCTTGAAAAATTAGAATTATCAGAAATAATTTTTTAAGTATTTGTAAAATTAAAAATATAATTTTTGATTGAAAATTCATAAAAAATTAACTAACTATCAAAAAAATTCTCAAAATTTTTGTCAGAGTGTCTAATACTTAAATCAAACGCTATAAAAATTTTTAGAGTAAAATAAATTTTCTAAGTATAAAAAAAAATTTATCATAGAATTTAAAATTTTTTAAAAATATTTTTTTAAAAAAAATATCTGAAAAATTTTTATCAACAGTCAAACCGTAAAGTACACTTCCCAAAAAAAAATCTAATTTTTCAACAATAATTTTTGTAGTATTTTTTAATTTAAAAGTTTCAGTTTTGAACCGTAATTTGTAAAAATTTATTTAATTAAAAAATCAAAAAAGAATTCTACAAGTAGATAACATGATTATCTATTATAACAATATTTCAAGTAATCTAAATCTGATCAGACATATTTTTGAAAGACTTTTCAGTTAATTAAAATATTAAAAATAATTTATTACAAAAAAAAATCTTACTCATATCATGTAAATAATTTCAATAGGATAAATAAGATTTTGGAACCCAATATAAATTTTAATGATTTATCAAAAATTTAATTGGAATATAATTTTTGGGAACTATTATAATTTACCCCTATGATTCTTCAAATATCAATTTAGTCATCCACTACATCTAACATTTTTAATTTGAGCATGTAAAAAATTTAAGCATGAAAAACTTTTTTCGAGACTTCTATTTGTTCTTTTAAATTATTATTTTCATATTTTAATTTGTCAAAAATGTTATAGTGGACATGATGTAAAAAAATGTGACTTTTATATCAACATTATCCTTTTTCATTTTTACATACTTTATCCTTACTTTGTACAAAGATCTAATCATTAGTTTAATACCTGAATATAATTGGTCTGAAGGAAGTTTATATGCCTCATTTACCATTTCATCGATAGACGCTCCCCCTTCATCTAGGTTATCTTCTAGCGTAGCTCCTCTTTCATCGATGCTTTCTTTCGAGATTAGTTCATCATCATCCGGTAGGTATTCGACTATTAGAACTAGTCCGATAGTCTCTTTGTTCTTGGACTCTTTTGAAGACGAGTCGATCTCCATCAAGGAGTCGGATTCTGCTTCTTTTGGATTTTTGTGGAGTTTCAGAACTTTTGTCCAAAGAGCTTTAGTAGATGTGTAAGATCTGATCATTTCGAGTTCCTCAGTGGGTAGTATGCTTAAAATGTGGAACTCCTTTCCCATTAGCTGTGAACTCGTCACGTTGTTTTTCAGTTCAGTGTTGTTCTTCGAGTTCTTCTCCGTTCTCATCCTTAGGTGCTTCAAAATCAAATTTAATGGTTAATAAAATATTGAAATCAGTTTTGAAAAATACTTCCTGCGCTTTTTCCAGAATGTGAATTCTCCCTTGAACTTCAGTGGGTAATTGTTCGATCCGGCCATCGTCTTATTGCTTTAGGTGACGATTAGTCCTCCTAAAACGGTTGGGCTCTGATACGAATTGTAGGTCCTGTGCAGGGCGGCAAGAGGGAGGGGGTGAATAACCCTACAAATAAACATTGGATCTTTTGCTAATTCTTTGCAAAGATAGAAGTTAATTATCAAAAATTGCAAAAAGCATAACAACATAAAATGAACTAGTAGGAGACTATGAATTACTTGGTTGTAACCAGGGTGGTTGCTAATCCAAGGTGTTGAAATAGCTCACTAAGAATTCTCTTTTGATGTAAGAGGAGAAGCCTCTTACAGACTTTGAACAGCTTAGATAAAGAGTAGGAAAATCAATTAATATTGTTGTGACATAATTCTATCTCTAAAGGGCTATTTATAGCTCGAAAACATAAATTATCATTGTGATGACGTGGACCTGAGGCGTCTCAGTTGTAATCTGAGACACCTAAGATTGATAGACTTTTATCCACACAACTAACGGTAAATTTTTGATAAGTGTTGATCTGAGGCATTTCAACCTAAGGCGTCTCAATTCTGACTTACGATGTCTCAATTCTGCACTTGTACAGAATCGATCTCCTCAACTAAGGTGCCTCCCAAGGCAACTACGACGCCTCAGTTGACCATCTGGTCAAAGTCAACAGTTGCATTGACTTTTTCACCTTTCATCTGCTTGGGTGATTTCCGACCAACCAGAGTTAGGCTCACCCGAATCCGAGTTTGGCCTTTCACCTCGGACGGTCGTCCTCCCTGGCTTCTCATCTCTTGGACGTCGCGCACGTCCTCCTCGTTCACCGGTGTACTCTTCCACAGTCTTTGCGTCCCTCGAATGCATCGAGCCCGTTGGTCCCCTTATTGTGTCATCCTTCTCGTCTGCTGTGTCTTCCGCTCGACTTCTTGTACTCTTAAGCTCCTGAACACTTAGACACAGGGATCAAACCGACTAAGAACTAACTTAACTTGGTTGATCACATCAAAACTACCTCAGGGTACTTCCGAGATACCGATATATACTTTTGAAATTATACCGGTATGCCTATCCAAATTAGTCGCCTACTTTCAAGGCAACCTTACTAAATCAACTGCTTTCTTAGGGAGGTTCCTATCACATGATCCCCTAGGTGTCATCGCCTACTTCGTGACATCATATCGGGGCAAACCTCTTATGTTTTGTTAGAGCCAATAGTGTCCTCATGAGATTTTGGACTACTTTCATAATGAACCCTTTATGTCTCGATCTTTATGGGTCCTGCGAGATACAAAAGTGGATGGTAAGTATCAGAAATGTGTATGAACAATAAAGTTGGATAATGAATCAAACACATTATGCAATAGAGAAAAAATAAATAGACTTATAAAAATATGTATACAATTATATCTGACTCCTCCATTGTCAAAGAATTTAGAGACCTACTCTATTGACAATCGTAAGTGATCCCGGGCCAGCTTACGTGTGGCTTGGCCCGGCAGCCTGGCGCCTCGCCAGCAAGAGATAGATTTATGGGCTTCGGGAGCCCAGGGAATATAAGGCTTGTATTGGTGGCTCGACCTAGTTCCCTCGAGAACAAGGAGGATAGGCTCTGGTAAAAGGTAATCATCTCGACTAAGGGGATCGGAAGTCCCCGAAGGGCCCCCCAAGTCCAGCAGGGCCTGGATTAGGAGGTCTGAGTCCCAAGAGGCTCAATTCACAGCGTCACTGAATCTCAGTTCTCCCGAGTCGGGGGAACCTCAAACTCTAAGCATCTTGAAAACATACACAGCTATACGCTTACACACCACTCGGCTTAATGCCCCCGATCGAGCGCGTGGCGACCCACGTTCCTCAGAATCAGCTTGACCGAACATCTAGACTATCGGGGCCTGCCCCCGCACCCCTCTCGACGGTTCAACTCCCACCCGATGCATGGCGACCCACTCTCCTGGGGTAAGCCCGAGCCAGGGGAGGCTTTACTTGATGTATCACCGAATCACACCAACACTCTAGGCCCTCAGTCGGCCTCCTCACCCTGTGCCCTCAGTCGGCATCGTTGCTCTAGGCCCTCAGTCAGCCTCCTCATCTTGTGCCCTCAGTCGACACCAATACTCTAGGCCCTCAGTCGTCCTCCTTATCTTGTGCCCTCAATCTGCACCGATAGTCTAGGCCCTCAGTCGGCCTCCTCATCTTGTGCCCTTAGTCGACACCGATACTCTAGACCCTCAGTCGACCTTCTCATCTTGTGCCCTCAGTCGGCACCGATACTTTAGGCCCTCAGTCGGCCTCATCATTCTGTGCCCCCAGTCGGCATTCGTCATGACTCACCAGAACAACCACTCCCTGACACAGGACTAGCAGAAGGAGTACGGGGTCAGCGCAGGTAGGGCATCATTCCGGCACTAATCGCGAGTATCTCGCTGACGCCATGATCTTCCTACCACATCCTGTGCCCCCCGTACCACAACCACATACCTCTATGTCAGACCGAGCGGTGCCCAACGACGCTAACCATTAAGCTAACAGTGTCCTTTTCCTTATTCCGGTGTGCGACACCTTACCCTGCCACCTCTGGGTATGCCTTGCCCTAACCTCGCTACGAGACTAAAGGTGGCAAGATGGGCTGCAACTGTCAGCTTACCCGGCTATATAAGTCTCTCCACACCACACGCCCCAGGTACGCGCAATAGTAATTTTGCTACTGTTGGATTGCCTTTTGCTTTCCACTCTCGAGGACTGACTTGACCGTCGGAGTGCTTTGCCAGGGACTTTTCCTGGCGGGTTCTAACGGTCTTTATCTTGCAGGCCAGGAGTGCACACCAGAGTCCGCGTCGGTAGCTCGTGATCTTCAGGAGGCCATCTCACCTTTGGGAGTCCACCTCGCCTCGCGATATGATCAAATTTGGCGCTAAAAGGAGGGCTATTCAGCCTGATCGAAGGTGAAAGATGGAAAACCCTAACCATGTCATGGTGACCGTATCCCCTGAGGAGTATGAGATGCTGATGGAGACCCGAGCCCAAAGGACCCCCTTAGAGGCCCTCACAAGGTGGTAGCCAAGTGCCCCGATTCCCGGAGCCGGCGGCGCGCCGGCCTTCAATAGGTCGGGGAAGGCCCTCTCGGCCTGAAGGCGGCAATGTACCCTTTCTCGCAGCCTTCTATCGGGATCAGGGCGATGAAACCAACTCAGCCGAGGCTTCAACATCTTACCAGATGCATGGATCGCGTCTTGACAAGGGTAAAGCTCCGGCTGACCCTTCCCCAGCCATCCTGGTATGCAGTCCGTTCTCTTCTTAGATCTTGGAAGATCCAGTTCCTCGACACCTTCGCTTCTTCACGATCCCCAAGTATACGGGGACCACCGACCCTGAAGAGCACTTGATGAAGTTCGAGAGCGCTGCTCTACTTCATCAATACCCGAAGGGCGTGAAGTGTCGAGCCTTCTTGACAACCCTCTCGGGCCCGACCTAGAGGTGGTTTGACCGACTGCTAGACGGGTCGGTCACGAGCTTCGAGGAGCTCAAGAGGGTTTTTCTCCAACATTTTGCTAGCAGCAGGAGCCATCACAAGACCAGCCTCAACCTGTTCTCCTTGAAACAAGGCCCGAAGGAGTCCCTCCGGGCTTACATCAAGAGATTCAACGGCGTGGCCTTGGACGTGCCCACGCCACGCCCGAGGTCCTGGTCAGCGCATTCTCCCAAGGCCTGCAGGAGAGAGACTTCTTCTGCTCGCTGATCAGGAAGCCCCTGAAGGACTTTGATAGCCTATTGGGCAAGACGGTCAAGTATATCAATGTTGAGGAGACACAGGCCACTCGAAAGAAGGAGTTGACCAACCTAGTGCCTCCCAACCCCGCTCAGAACACCAGATCCCCAGGTAAACCCATCCGCAGCCCACGCGGACTCGCCGACCGAGTGGGGATGGAACGCCGCCACGTGCAACAAGTGGCACAAGGATGCCTCCCGACCCGTTGGAGGCCATATTGCGCGCTCCACCAGAGCCACGACCATGCCACCGAAGAATGCCGGCAGGTCGGCCGAGGCCGGGCTCCCACTCCCCGAGGACGTGGGCGGTTAGTGTCTCTGGGGTGCGGTTTAGGTCAGGGTGGTCAAGTCATGAACCCCGTAGTCGAAGAACTCCAAGGGAACCCCCTAGTCGTCTGCAACCTGTTCCCCCAAGCAGATCGAGCCGAGGCCGAGTCGGTGGATGAAGAGCAGGCCAATCGGCAAAACGCCGTCCGGGGCGGAGTGCACGTCATCTCTGGCGGACTGACTGGGGGTGACTCCAATCATGCACGGATGTCACAAGTTCACCGACTAGAGATCCATTAAGTCGGCACCAGCCTAGCTCAGGCAGTAGGGCCCCATATCAGTTTCGGGCCCCAAGATCTACAGGGACTTGAGGTCTCACATGATAACGCTCTGGTTATCACCGTCATCATCGCTAACTATCAAGTCCACCGCACCATCGTGGACACAGGAAGCTCGGTCAACATATTGTACAAGAAGGCATTCGACCATCTTCAAATAGAAATGTCCCAGCTGGACTTAGTGGTGACCCCGTTGTTTGGTTTCGTGGGGAACCAAGTGCAGCCAATCGGCCAGATCCGGCTGGCCATTTCTCTAGGCGAGGAGCCGTTGAAGAGGACCAGATGGTCCACTTTCCTGGTGGTCGACGTTCCCTCTGCCTACAACGCCATCTTGGGCCGATCGACCCTCAACGAATTCCAAGCCGTCACCTCCACCTTCTACTTCAATATTAAGTTCCCGGTTGGGGACAAGGTAGGAGAGGTCCGGGATGACCAGAGAGTGGCCCGGAGGTGTTATGTCGACGACGTCCGGGTGGAGAGCCAGAAGGCGTCACACCCCTTCTCGGGCTGCAATATGGTCCAAGCCTCGCCGTGGGCTGAACTGCGTGAGGACAAGGAAGAGGTCCAGCTTATCCCCGACCGGGAGGAAGCTCAAGTCAAGATCGCAACCGGGCTGCCCGAGGAGCTGAGGGAGCCCTTTCTAGAATGCTTGGCTCGAAATCAAGACGTGTTTGCCTGGTCAGTTAGAGAACTGAAAGGCATTCGACCGAAGGTGGCGGAGCACCACCTCCATGTCTATCCCAATGATCGGCCCGTCAAACAGAGAAAGCGGGACTTCAACACTGAGCAGAATAAAGTTATCCGGGCCGAGATCGAGAAGTTGCTAGAGGCCGGCCACATCAGGGAGGTACAGTTCCTAGCTTGGTTAGCCAATGTTGTGTTGGTGCCGAAGCCGGACAATAAGTGGCGAGTCTGCATCGACTTCCGGGACCTTAACCGGGCCTGCTCCAACGACTGCTACCCGCTACCCCGGATCGATCAGATGGTGGACTCGACGGTTGGAAGCGAGCTCATCTCCATGCTCGACGCATATCAGGGGTATCATCAAGTACCCCTGGCCGCGGGAGATCAAGAAAAAGTCAGCTTCATCACGGTGGACGACACCTACTGCTACACCGTTATGCCGTTCGGATTAAAGAACGCTGGAGCCACTTACAGCAGATGATGAATAAAGTCTTCCAAACTCAAATCGGCTGAAACATCGAGGTGTATGTGGATGACATCCTGATCAAGCCCACCCGAGAGGAAGACCTAGTGGCCGATGTCGAAGAGACTTGCCAAACACTGTCAAGTATGAGCTCAAATTGAATCCTGCTAAGTGTCTCTTTGGCGCTCGAAATGGAAAGTTTTTTGGGTACATTGTGACTGAGCAGGGCATCGAAGCTAACCCAAGAAAGGTCGAGGCCCTACTGGATATACCCCCGCTAAGGAACCTCCGAGAGGCGCAGCGACTCACTGGGTGAATCACAGCCCTGTCCCGATTCATTTTTCGGTCGGCCGAGCGAGGGCTGCCATTCTTCAAGACCCTCCGTAAAGCCACCAAATTTCAATGGGGCGCCGACTGCGACAAAGCGTTCAAGGAGTTGAAGGCTTACCTCGCTGAGCTGCCAGTATTAGCTAAGCCCGAGGTTGGGGAAGTATTGTCGGTGTATTTGGCTGCCTTAGCTGACTCAGTTAGTCTGGTCTTAGTCCATCAAGAAGAGACTGAGCAGCAGCCAGTGTACTTTTTTGCTCACCTATTGAAAGGAGCCGAGTGTCGCTACACGACACTCGAAAAATTGGCATATGTGTTGTTGGTGGGTACCCGAAGACTTCGGCCTTACTTCTTGGCGCACCCCATCGTGGTCCTGACGAATAGTAATTTGGGTCGAGTGGCCTCTAATCCAGAAGCATTGGGGCGACTGATCAAATGGACCACCGAGCTGAGTGAATATGACATCCAATATCAGGCTCAGCCAGCCATTAAAGCACAGGCCTTAGCCGACTTTCTGAGCGAGCTACATTCAGAAGAAGTTGAGGAAGCCTGGAAGGTCTATGTAGATGGCTCATCTGCCCGGTCAGGTAGTGGGATTGGTATACTGATGGTGCCCCCTAAGGGGGAGTAGCTGCATTTATCTGTCTGACTGGAGTACTGGGCCACAAACAACGAGGTTGAGTACGAAGCCCTTATAGCCGGATTGCAAGCGGCCAAGCATGTGGGAGCTGCCTGGGTGATACTTTATTCTAATTCCTAGCTGGTCACGCAGCAGGTAGTCGGTCGATTCGAAGTTAATAGCGACCGGTTGCAGGCCTTCATAGAAGCTTATGAGAAGTTAAAGGCCGAGATTCAGGAGGTGCAGATCCAGAAGATTCCCAGGGAAAGTAACTTCAAGGCGGATGAGTTGGCTAAATTGGCCAACTCGGTCGGCTCTTGGGTACTTCCTCAGTCGGGCAGCCCAGCTTTAATGATCCTGCAGATAGAGAGGCAAGCCGAACTATAGCTGGAGTCTGACTAGAGGACCCCACTCATCACTTACCTCACGGAAGGAATTGTGTCGATTGACCAGGAAGAAGCTCGACTGCTCAAAAAGCAGGCAGTCCAATACACCATGGTCGACAACGTACTATACAAGAGGTCCTTTGCCTAACACCTACTTAAGTGCATGGGCGAAGAAGATGCCGACTATGTGCTGAGGGAGATTCACATGAGCGTCTATGGAAGCCACGCTGGAGCCCGAGCCATGGCTCGGAAAGCACTGCTGGCCGGTTACTACTGGCCGACCCTACAGAAAGATGCGGACAAGTTGGTTTCCACCTGCCTATCTTGCCAGAAGCATCATTTCCTCCCACACCGACCCGTGGAGATGATGAGGGCATCGGCGTTCTCCTACCCCTTTGATCAGTGGGGCATGGGCATTGTGGGGTCATTCCCGATCGCTGCCGCTCAAAAGAAGTTCCTACTAGTGGTCGTTGACTACTTTTCCAAATGGATAGAATCCGAGGCCCTAGCACGCATCACCGAGCAGCCGTGATCAAGTTCCTATGACAGAACATCCTATGCCGGTATGGAATTCCTCATAAGCTCATTTCAGATAATGGAAGGCAGTTCAAAGGTCGGAAGACACAGGAATGGTGCTCGACATATGGTATCAAGCAAGCCTTCACCTCCGTGGCATACCCACAAAGCAACGGCCAGGCGGAAGTAGCTAACCGAGAGATCCTGAAAGGATTAAAGACCAAGCTGGATCACGCAGGAGGAACATGGGTGGACGAGCTCCCTAGTGTCTTATGGGCCCTGCGAACCACGCCTAAAGAAACCACGGGAAGCATGCCGTTCCAGCTGGTCTATGGAAGTGAAGTCGTAGTGCCAGTCAAAGTTGGCCGTGAGTCGGATCGGCGAGTGGCTTATGATGAGGATAATCCAGAAAGGAGACGATTGGAGCTGGAATTGGTTGATGAAATTAGGGATAACGCAGCCGCCTGGAAATTCGCGTATCGGCAAAAAATGAAGCAAAGATATAATCAGAAAGTGCTACCGAGAACATTCCAGGTCGGAGACCTTGTCTGGAAAAGAAACAAGCCAGTCGGGGATGTCAGCAAACTAGAGCCGCAGTGGGGGGGACCTTTCAAAGTCATTCAGAAGCTCACCTCGGGAGCCTATTACTTAGAAAATGAGCAAGGAAAGAGGCTTGATCGACCATGGAGCGCTATCCACCTCCAGCCCTATCGAGAGGTCGAGTGATAATTTGTAATACAAATGTATCACCCAGCTGCAATGATAGTGGAAATGTAAGGTCCTCACTTAATTTGCAGGTATTCCAGACTCTCGTCTCCGCACGAGTTATAAGCGGGCTCAGCTCCCGTGCACCCCTCAGATTGGCTCTCAGTCGGACGTGTGGCGGCCCACGCTCCCTGAGTCTTTCCCGACCGAGAGTCCAGACTCTTGCCTTGCCAGCAAGTTATAAGCGGACCAGCTTCCGTGCCCCACTCTGCTCAGTGTCTTCGATCGGACACGTGGCGGCCCACGCTCCTGAGAATCGGCTTGAGTAAGTGTCCAGATTCTCATCTCCGCACGAGTTATAAGCGGGCACAGCTCCCGTGCACCCCTCGGATCGGCTCTCAGTAGGACGCGTGGCGGCCCATGCTCCCTGAGTCTTGCCCGACCGAGAGTCCAGACTCTTGCCTTGCCAGCAAGTTATAAGCGGACCAGCTTCCGTGCCCCACTTTGCTCAGTGTCTTCGATCGGACGCGTGGCGGCCCACACTCATGAGAATCAGCCTGAGCAAGTGTCCAGACTCTTGTCTCCGCATGAGTTATAAGCGGGCTTAGCTCCCGTACACCCGTCAAATCGGCTCTCAGTCGGGCGCGTGGCGGCCCACGCTCCCTGAGTCTTGCCCGACCGAGAGTCCAGACTCTTGCCTTGCCAGCAAGTTATAAGCGAACCAGCTTCCGTGCCCCACTCTGCTCAGTGTCTCCGATCGGAAGGGGGGGCCCACGCTCCTGAGAATTGGCCAGAGTAAGTGTCCAGACTCTCGTCTCCAAACGATTTATAAGCGGGCTCAGCTCCCGTGCACCCCTCGGGGCTCTCAGTCGGATGCGTGACGACCCACGCTCCCTGAGTCTTGCCCGACCGAGGGTCCAGACTCTTGCCTTGCCAGCAAGTTATAAGCGGACCAGCTTCCACGCCCCACTCTGCTCAGTGTCTCCGATCGGACGCGTGGCGGCCCACGCTCCTGAGAATCAGCCTGAGCAAGTGTCCAGACTCTCATCTCCGCACATGTTATAAGTGTGCTCAACTCCCGTGCACCCCTCGGATCGGATCTCAGTCGGACACGTGGCGGCCCACGCTCCCTGAGTCTTGCCCGACCGAGAGTCCAGACTCTTGCCTTGCCAGCAAGTTATAAGCAGATCAGCTTCCGTGCCCCACTCTGCTCAGTGTCTCCGATCGGACGCGTGGCGGCCCACGATCCTGAGAATCGGCCTGAGCAAGTGTCCAGACTCTCGTCTCCGCATGAGTTATAAGCGGGCTCAGCTCCCGTGCACCTCTCGGATTGGCTCTTAGTCGGACGCGTGACGACCCACGCTCCCTGAGTTTTGCCCGACTGAGAGTCCAGACTCTTGCCTTGCCAGCAAGTTATAAGCGAACCAGCATCCGTGCCCCACTCTGCTCAGTGTCTCCGATCGGACGCGTGGCGGCCCACGCTCCTGAGAATCGGCCTAAGTGTCCAGACTCTCGTTCTCACGAGCCATAAATCGGGATCCACTCCCATCCATCTCCTCGGTTCGACTCTCAGTCGGACGCGTGGCGGCCCAGAGTAATGCCAGATCGAGTGCACTATTTCTCATCTTTCTAAGGTCTATGGGTGGGTAAGTCTTCATGGCTCCCTTACCCAGACTCCTAAGCCGGATGCGTAGCCACCCACACTCCCCAAAATCGAACTAGCTCAACAATGACGTTCTGAACTGCTCAAGCCGGCAACTTTACCCAATCGACTCAAATCTGGGCTCCAGATGCTCTGTCGATCTCACTCGAGTGGTTGGCACTTAAAAGCTATTGTGCTCAAGTGTTTTACTCTGTCACTTACACAGGTCGAATCACTCAATTGTGTTCCTTCCCGAGTGGCTGACATATAGAAATCCTCGCAAGCGGGTGTTTCAACTGCTCGCTCGTCACAATGGGTCGGGCAAGCATTCCCCCACTCGGGCCACTGGCGTCCTGACCCCTCAACAATTAAGTGCCAAACATACAAGTATAACGACGTAAAGGAAAAACACTAGCATTCAGAATAGTGCTCTTACAAAAATGAGGCTAGGCCTCTACAAAAAGAAAAAGGAGCCAAGGGAGCGCCTCCCACAACGACTGCTTAATGCCTACGGGCATATCATTGGAACGCGCATATCGTGTTGGGTTCTCCCGGCACAAAAACATAAAAACACAGCGGAAACAAGAACCCACAAGCGATCCATGCGAAAGAAAACTCGTACAAAGTTGATCTACATCTACTTCTAAAGAAGATATACCTTTGGAGCGTGCCCTTTGCTTATCCCGCTCGTCCAAGGTGCGCCGGATCTCTTGCACGTTCAAGTATCCGTGCCTCTATTCGTATCCACACGGAGACAATCTCTCAACTTCGGGAGAGCTACCTTAGTTGTGCTAGCAACTTGAGGTAGCTCGTAGAACACCACGAACCCTACAATAGGGTTTCGGCCAAAGGAGGAAGATGAGGGAGGGAAGAGGAAAGGGAAGAAGGAGAGGAGAAGAAGAAGACCTCATCCAAAGTCACAAGACCCTCTTTTATACTCATCCCATGAATATGAAGAGGTTTGTGTCTCTTTGGCTTCCCAATAAAGAACACATCTTTTCATGTGGCTCTTTATCATTCCCCATGCAAGACAAGAATCTTTTCTTTTCTCTTTATTAAACACTTTAATGAATTTCCCTTTAATCCTGATCGGGCCACTCGGGCTTCCGACTAGGTCTCCCGACCAAGTGTAACACCCCAAATTTTAAGGTAATATCATGACGATGTATGGAAAAAAATGTTTATGGTAAAATGATATAAATTTCATACAATCACATTCGGTGAAATGTCATGAAACTATTTCTATAAATGAAATGTCATGAATGCATGAAATATTATATTCATGAAATATTATTATCATGAAATATTAGCATGAAATATTATATTCATGAAATATTATTATCATGAAATATTAGCATGAAATATTATATTCATGAAATATTATTAATATTATGAAATTTCATGATGGGCTTGGCTTAATGGGCTTTGATATGGGTTAGTGCAAATTGTGATAAAAAGAAGAAGTAGAAAGGAGGAAGCAAGGATTGAACCTTGAACCTCCTTGTTGCACTGACCATGTCATAACCAATGAACCAAGCAATATTCTTGTAGAGAGAATAAGAAACATTCTTGTTAAATCGAGGGAAGCGAAGAGACATGCCTCTTCATGAGAAGAGTATAAATAAGAGAGGGGGAAAGGAAGTTACACTTTTTCCTTCTTCTTCCCCACTTCATTTTCGAAAAAACAAGAAGACTTCTTCCTTTCCATTTTCGAAAACACCATCCTAGGGTTCTAACCCTAGGGCAATTGCAAGAAGGAGAGTCCAAGTGCCATTGCTCTCTACCAAGACCAAGGAACCCTAGAGGAAATTTGGAAGAAAAGGATTGTCACGTACCCTTCAAGTGTAGGGTACCCTACGGTTTAAGAGAAGGTGAAATTCCAGCGCTAGGATGTAAGTATCCTCTCGCCTGCAGTATAATGGTTTATGCATGTTTTCCTTGTGTTCTTGTTTGAAAAATGGGAGTTCCTCCCTTATAAGACTTTCGGCCACCACCCATTCATGGGTCTTGGTTACTTCTTATTGCATGAGGAGATCCCTAGAAACTTAGGGTATAAATATATATTATTTTTCATCATGTTGTGATAAGGAAAAGTAGGGTTAGCCCCTTACAACTTTCGGCCAAAGAGGAATAGATTAGGGCTTTTGAGTTGCTTGCTACCCTATTATGTTCCCATGATTAGTATGGTAGATAAAATATTTGTGTAAATGTTGGGTGAAGATTGGATGTCAAAAACCTAGCCTACCCTACCCTACAAGGTTTCGGCCAACCCTAGGGGAATTAGGGTTCAAGGTTGTATGATTTTCCTTATGATATATCCATGCTTAATAGTATAGGTGAGGTGTTTGTAAGAATGCTTGAATGAATGCTTGATTGGGAAACCAAACTCCTTTACTTGTGACTTTCGGCCAACCCTAGTCCTAGGGTTGGGAAGCACTCAATGAGATCATGAAGCATGCTACTACTTATATGGAGTGTGTATAAATTATGTGACCTATCTTATTAGGTATAAAAGCATGCCTTATAGCCCATGGGGCACTCTTATGACATGAACATGATGTGATTGATAATATGCTTAAAAAAAAGGATACTCTATTAAAACTGGGATCAAGAGCACCCGAATGTGTGGTGTGTCCCTAGGGGATCAAGAGCACCCGAATGTGTGGTGTGTCCCTTAAAGATGTGATTAAGAGTACCTTTAAGCATATACATATATGAGTAATTGCATGATAAATTACTTTACTTTGAAAGTTGTGTACCCGACTCGGAAGGGGGTCGTTAAACAAATCCAATGTGCATGTTAACTGAAGGTCATGGCATTGGTAGGACGGAAGGGTCCTGCCCTAATTAGATTGGTGGCTCGCTACCCCAATTTATTAGGGAACGCGCTTGATGTGGTACTACAACTGGGCCCTGGATGATATTGTATTTTTAAGTACTTACCTTTATGGAACTCTTTGAAAAAAAACATTTTCTCATTACGTGATAATCTGGTTCTGTAAAGTACTTAGAGATATTTGATGTGATGTTTATGATGCTTTGATGAGATGCTTATGATGCTTATAATCTTGTTCTATCTTGATTACTGAGTAGCATGATATGATGTATCGATATGGTTTTGCGAGTAGGCCCGGATTCTTACTAAGCATGTTTTGCTTACTAGTTCATGTTGTTTTTCTTATGCTGCAGATAGCGGTAAGAAATACTTGAACTAAAGGAAGAGGCAGAGGGAAAGCTAGAGGATGTGTGTGGTGATGGCTCGGGAAAGGATGAAAGATTCTTATCTACCTTATTTTTGTCAAGAATCTAAACTGCTTCCAATAAAAGATTGAAATTGTATTACTATACTCTGAATGTGTGATGATTATGACTACTCTACTGATTGATTAAGTTAGAGATATGGAACCTATGTCATGTTAGATAACACTATCATTGATGTCTAATTCTTGTAGTATGCATGCTAAGTAAAATGCTAGATATTTACTATTTCCGTTGCTTATGAATGCTTCTCTTGCATGTGTCTAAGAATAGATAACTCTTGCTATATTCCTATGTTCTATCTTGTTCAAACCATGTTTAGATCAGTAAATTATGAAGTTAAATGATCTCTCTCTATTATGTTGTAATTGCATGGATGATATGAAAAGAAAACCTTGCTTGGTAAATTAGTCTTTAATAAGCCTGCTTACTACACTTCTTGTAGTATAATTGTTTTCTACTGGTTATACATGCTTAGCATGATGAATGATATGAATGTATGGACCCGTAACCCCGCCTTTAGGGTAGATATAAGGGCGGGCGTTACACCAAGTCTCCCGAGTGCCAAGCTCTAAGCCCAGTCTGCCGAGCTCCGACCCAGCCTGCCGAGTGCCGAAACAGTCGGGAGACTTGGTCGAGTGCCGAGTGCCGACCCAGTCGGCCGAGTGCCAACCTCCCGACCCGCGCTCCCGAGTTCCTAACTTGAGCTTGGACTTCCCGAGTTCCCAACTCGGGCTCGGTCTTCCCGAGTTCCCAACTCGGGCTCCCAAACTGACCTCCCGAGTTCCTAACTCAGGCTCAGATCTCCCGAGTCCCCAACTCGGGCTCAGGCCTCCCGAGTTCCCAACTCAGGCTCAGATTTTCCGAGTTCCCAACTCGGGCTAAGATCTGCCGACCAGATTTCCCGAAGCATCGTGTCCTTTGTGTGTGACCCAATAGGTTCTTGTGACGTTGGCAATGCGCCTAAACACTTTAAACACATAAGCAATGAGCGCCATCATTGCTATCCAAGTGACAAGAAAAGTCGAGATCCGATTAAACCTCCGTGACTATGATAATGTATGACCTTGTCCTTCTATCCTCGATATCTAGATTGACCAATGAGGCATAGACCGTGTCATCCTCAATCAATCTTGTGTTTCTTGATCCTCGAGTAGACTCACTCAAACAAATGAGCTCAATATCTCATATTGACTCGTTTGAGCATGGTCATGCGTTTCAGTAGTCCTACTCGATCAAGGGGCCCACAGATATCACTCCCGTCATATGGGAGGGATAGATCCCATCTACATCACTCGCATCCCTCCGCATAATTCATTACATACCCAGTGATCGCCTTTATAGTCCACTGATAAGTACCATTTTGTTGATTATTTTAATTGCTAAAATCCATGTTTGACCCATGTTTTGCTTGCTTAATTGTGATTTTACCCTAGGTTTTAGAATTTACCTTTATTTTGGACTTAATTATAAATTTACACATATTTGGATTATTTGGCCACTAAATTTTTGATCTATTTTTATAGGCATGAAAGGTTCATGGACCTAGGGTATACTGGGTCAAACTTGAGTCGGAAGTGGACCCGGATCGAGTTATCAAGCTTTGGAGTAATCTGGGCCGTCCGATTCAAAAGCGGCTAGATCTGATCCATACGGGACCATCTGAGCAATCCAAGCTAGGGTTAGGGTTGATCAAGCACTCTGATCAAGATCTGAAAGTTTTATTCCAATCAGAGCTCAATCAACCATTGGATCAAGCTCGGAGAGCTCTAGATCGTCCATTCAAAGATTAGATTGATCTGGACCATCCGTTGTACATCTGGAGGATCCGAGCTACCACGAGGCAGATCCTGACCATTGATCAACATCTGAAAAGTTTGGGTCAGATCTGATGAAGATCAGCCGTTGGATTTCCTCAAATCAATCTGAACCGTCCAATGCTAAATATTTAATCAAAAATCTGACGTGATCACTCAATCCTTCACTAGAGCAAAGGGCTAGATCAGTGGAGAGAGTACTCTGTGAGGTTTTCAGATCGGATTTTGCCCAATAACAGAGCTGCGTGAGGTTTCAGCAGCTCTGTTATCTGATTTCAGCAAGCTCAGCTGTGCACCATCGCCATTGCATCCGAGCTATCCAGAAGGGTTCCCTGGAAGGTTCGGATCATTCCCTAATCCCAATCGCAATCCACCACAGCGAGGTTGAAGAAGTCGGAAGCAGTTTTCAGCTTGAGCAGGGTCTGGATGGATTCGATAGCAGAGACGGTTCTTCCACTGATTTGCTGAGCTTACGGGTCCGAGGTTCTCCCTTGTGTGACGAACAAGGAGCTCTTGAGCTGGGGAAGGGTTGAGGAGTAGTTTAGCTAGCTAATTTTTATTGTTTAGCTGTAATTTAAATTCTGAAATCTGTTTGCTCACTGAAATTTCGTATCAGCTGTTTGATTACTTCCTTAAGTTGTTTCTGCTCTAGTTAGGTTTCTTTTCTGCCAGGTAATTAGGAATCTTGTTTATAAACAATTGAGTTTGATTTTAGTTATTTCAGTTTTGTTACTTGCGTGCCAGTGCTATTAGCTGCGTATCACTCTTTAGTTTCTGCAATTTTCAGTTCTTGAGTTCCTTTATATCAGCTAATCTAGTTTATTACTGAGTTGTTTCCAATACTAGTTTGATAAAATCGATCTAAGTTTGCTTTGTAGTTATGTTTCTGCGCTGAATTTTACTTAGTTTACAGCAAAATCAGTTTTTCCTTGTTCCTTGCGTATCAGTTTTTTTTAACCTGCGTATCACTTCGTTTTGTCTGAATTGAAGTTGAACCTTAGTCTTCCTCTGAATTTACATAGCGGTTTGTTTCAGTTACATTGCAAGTGGTTTCGTTTGTTGCGTATCAATTGTATCTTCTTCCCAGTGCATCAATTCAATTCCTGCACACCAATTCGTTTTCTTGCATGTAATAGCTGTTCTCTTGCCATTGTAAGTTCATCACTTCCTAAGCTAGTTTCGAGTAGTTTTTCTCAGTTGTTCGATTTGATTTGCATCTAATTGGTTGTTTCATTGCAATTCTGCTCATAGTTATTGAATTTCTGCAATCATTCCCTGCATTTCTGCATCCAAATCAGTTTCTGAATATTTTTGCAAGCCATCCTTGCATTTCTGCATTTAGCCCTTGCAAGTTCATTTCAGATTTGAGCATGATTGAATTGGTTGGAACTTGGTCTGAAATTCTGCATTTACTTTTGCAACTTCTCCATTGAAAACTTTGCTTTCCAAATTGCATTGATCAGCCTCACCCTTGGCACGGAAGCATTGGCTTTGGCACAAAGGATCCCTTGCGTGACAAGCTGATTTGGGCACTGCTTTGCAACAGGAATCAACCTGTCTTTTGGTGTAGGATTGAGGTTGAACTCAATTGGTATTGCATTCATCCATTTCTGAATTTTGTTGCATTAGTTAGCTTCCAAAACTTATAGCTAGTTGGTGTTAATGTTTGTTGCTTGTTAAATTTCCGAATTGCATTGTTAGCAATTATTTCAAGCTGGATTTGCTTTCCAAAAAAATTCCATCACTGTCTCTATTTCTTTGCATCAGCATTTATTTTGCAATTTGAATTTGAATTTGCTTTTCCAATCTTAGTTAAGTTCTTGGGTTGATTCGGTTTCCATCACTTGCTATTGCTTGTTTAGCTCATTAGTTTAGTTCCTTTATTTTTATTGCTCTTTCATTTCTAAATTG
This sequence comes from Boesenbergia rotunda, assembly GCA_024364735.1. Lineage (NCBI taxonomy): Eukaryota > Viridiplantae > Streptophyta > Magnoliopsida > Zingiberales > Zingiberaceae > Boesenbergia > Boesenbergia rotunda. Next base: position 150,115 of record JAGFNQ010006534.1, on the reverse strand, counting down.
CCAACAACCCCAGATCTTATTTGAAACCCAAAAACAATCACGACACATAAATACAAGCTCGAATCAAACAAACTTTCAACTAGTCCCTAGGAAAAATACGACCTGTGGCCCTTTTACTACATTTTCATATTTTGATTGCAAAAAGGGTTTCCAGCATTTTATTCATATTTAAATTTGAGACCCACATTCGTGACAGTCTATTTTGGGTCCGTCAAACTTTTGGCGCCGTTGCCGGGGAAGCTACTAGTTGATTTGTTTGATTTTTGCTTGTACACTCATTTCATATCTTTCTTGATTTATTTTTGTACTTATTGCTATATCTGGTGATCTGATTTTATTTGTTTTATCTCTTTATCTACTTTTACTGCAATTTGTTTTGGTTTTATGACCAGGTCTACAGGTGGTGATCTTGAAGAATTCGACCCTGAGATTGAGAGGACTTTCAGAGCCAGGAGGAGCCAGGGCATTCTTTCTGAGACTACAGATATTCCTCCTATTTAGACTAGTCCCACTCACTCAGGCAGTATCATGGCAGACCACCAGAGAACTATGAAGGAACTCGCAGCACCAGATGCTTCATTTCAGTACTCCAGCATTGCTTATCCCGAGCTGGCGGGAGATTTCGAGCTCAGATCTGGACTCATCAATATGTTGCCCAAGTTTCAGGGATTATCTGGAGAGGATCCAAATAGGCACCTGCACGAATTCCATGTTGTATGCTCTACTATGAAGCCTCAGGGCATTTCTGAAGAAGATATCAAGCTGAGAGCTTTTCCCTTCACACTGACAGGAGCTGCAAAAGACTGGTTTTACTATCTACCTACGGGGTACGTGTCTAGTTGGATCTCTATGAAGAAAGCATTTTTGGAAAAATATTTCCCAGCCTCCAGAACAGCAATAATCAGAAAAAGTATCTGTGGCATTCAGTAAGTGGTGGGCGAGACGCTCTATGATTACTGGGAGAGATTCAACAAGTTGTGTTCAAGTTGCCCCCAGCATCAGATCAGTGAGCAACTTTTGATTCAGTACTTTTATGAGGGATTGCTGCAAATGGACAGGATTATGATAGATGTTGCAGCTGGAGGAGCCCTAGTGAATAAAACGCCAGATCAAGCTAGGGAGCTCATTTCTAATATGGCTGAGAACTCACAACAATTTGAAAGCAGAGCATTGACTACCAGAGGAGTGGGTGAAGTTCAGGTAGTTCCTACAGATCAGAAAGAGATAAGGAATTCATTGGCAGAGATCACATCACTTATTAAGCAATTGAATGTTAATAATGCAAATCAAGGCTCAAATCTTTCGGCTCCTCTACAAGCTAATCAAGTGATGAGGGTCTGTAGCATTTGCTCTAGCCAAGAGCACACTTCAGATTCATGTCCCACCCTCCAACAAGACGAGACAGTAGCAGCATTGGTATGAGGACAATTTCAAGCAAGAAACAATCCTTATTCCTCTACTTACAACCCCGGTTGGAGGGATCACCCAAATCTAAAATATGGGAACTCTTTCTGCCAACAAAACCCTCAAACGCAGCAATTATAGCTGCCTCCACAGAATTTCCAGCAAGCACAGCCACAATTCCAGCAGCCACAGCAATTTCAGACCCAAAATGCAAATTTTCAGCCTACAATTCAGCAACCGCAGCACCAATTTCCACAATTCCAGCCTTAATTCCAACTATATCAGCAAGGGCAGCAAGGTTTTCAATCGTTTTCAACTTTCCAACCTCAAAACCAACCGAATTACCAGCCCTCACAGCCCTATAATCAGAATTCACAGCCCTACAATCAAGGGTTTCAAAATCAGAATTTTCAGTTCTCATCATCAAATTTTCCACTTCAAAATCAGAACTTTCAAGGATACAACTCCCAGCAAGGTTTCCAAGCATGTCAGCCCTTTCAACAGCAAATTCCACCCTCCTATCAGCCCTAACAACCCTATGTTCAACAATTTCAGCCTACTTCATCCTTTCAAAATCAGTCAAGGCAATATGCTAACCAAGGAGGCTATGGGGGCTCAAATGGAGGAAATGCTCAGCAACAACAAATGATGGAGATGCTACAACAAGTTGTACAAACACAACAACAACAGCAAGTTTTACAACAGCAACAACAAATGTTTCCCACCATTCAAAACCTTGAGAGGCAAAAGGGGCAATTGGCTAGTGGGATTAATCAAAGTCAAGCTCAAGGATCAAGTCAACTCCCTTCCCAAACTGTTCCTAATCCTAAGGGAAACGTGAGTGCTATAACTTTGAGGAGTGGGAAGGTTACATCATCTCAAAATGATCCAAGAGTTGAAATTTCAAAAAACCGGACAACACCCTCAATTCCAGCTCAAAACAGCCATGAAATGATTTCAAATTCAGTTGGTTCCACCCCTAGCCCGTTCCCAACTCCTTCCTCAAGTAACCCTCCAAATTTGGTGGAAAACGGAGAAGAAATCAGTGGCGAGACGCAAGGAACAGCAGCCACTTCGTAGGGGACAACAACTAAAATTTCAGCCTCTCCACTTCCAGTCAAAAAAGATTACTTTAGGGTTCCTTTACCCTTTCCACAGCAGAGAACACATGCCAAAAGACAAGTGGAGGAGGAGAAGGCCAAGGAATTCAATGAGTTAGTGAAACTTTTCAGTAAGGTAGAGATCAATGTACCTTTGTTGACCATGATCAAACAAATTCCAAAGTATGCTAAGTTTTTGAAGGATCTTTGTGTGCACAAAAAGAAACTTAAGGAAAATGAGTTGGTCAGCTTTGGGAAGAATATTTCAGCACTTATCCACTCCATTCCTCAGAAGTGTGAAGACCCAGGGGTATTTACTGTTTCTTGTGAGATAGGAAGCACTACATTCCATGATGCTATGCTTGATTTAGGAGCTTCCATANTACTGCTGAGACTGAGGATTTTTCAGAAGATATTTCAGATGCACTTCCAGTTGGAGAGGTTTTTCTAGGTGTAGGGGATTGCATAGAGCCCCAAGGATCACCTATTTTTCTTGATATTCAAAGTGTAGGGGATTACACAGAGCCCCAAGGATCACTTATTTCTACTGAAGAAGACCAGAGTGAACTGAAGTCATTACCAGGCCATTTGAAGTATGCATATCTAGGAGAGGAGCAGACTTTCCTTGTGATTATTGCACAACATTTGGAGTCAGAACAAGAAGAAAAATTATTACAAGTCCTGAGGCACTACAAGAAGGCAATTGGGTGGACTTTATCAGATATACCAGGTATCAGCCCAGCTATCTGCATGCACAGGATATTTTTAGAAGACAATGTCAAACCTGTGAGGCAACCACAAAGGAGACTCAATCCACTTATTTTGGATGTTGTAATGAAAGAGGTGACTCGACTTCTACAGGCAGGTATCATTTACCCTATTTCTGACAGTCAGTGGGTTAGTCCTATTCATGTGGTGCCCAAGAAATCTGGAGTGACCGTGGTGACGGATGAAAGCAATGAACTAGTGCCCACCAGAGTTAAGAATTCCTGGAGAGTCTGCATTGATTACAGGAAGCTCAACAAGGTCACAAGGAAAGATCACTTCCCTTTACCCTTCATTGATCAGATGCTTGAGAGACTGGCAGGGAAGTCGCACTATTATTTCTTGGATGGATTTGCAGGCTATTTTCAGATTTGTATAGATCCAGAGGACCAGGAGAAGACCACCTTCACTTGCCCCTTTGGCACATTTGCCTACAGACGTATGCCCTTCAGACTCTGTAACGCACCCGGTACATTTCAGAGATGCATGGTAAGTATATTTGGTGAGTTGCTAGAGGACTGTATGGAGATATTCATGGATGATTTTTCAGTTTATGGCACGTCTTTCGATTCCTGCTTAGATAATTTATCTAGGGTGTTACATCGCTGCATTGAAACTAACCTTGTTCTTAATTTTGAGAAATGTCACTTCATGGTAGAGCATGGGATTGTACTTGGACACATAGTCTCTCGGAAAGGTATTGAGGTAGATCCTGTGAAAATCAGTGTTATTTCTTCTTTATCTTACCCCGTATGCGTACGAGATGTTCGTGCTTTTCTTGGACATGCAGGATTTTACCGCAAATTTATTAGAGACTTCAGCTTGATTGCTCGACCCTTGACATGACTTTTGCGAAGGATGTTGAGTTTCATTTTGATGAAAAATGTAAGGAAGCTTTTCATAGGCTCAGGGAGGCTCTTACCTCAGATCCTATTATTACATCACCTAACTGGACTCTACCATTTGAATTAATGTGTGATGCTTCTAATTTTGTAGTGGGAGCTGTTCTAGCACAGAGGGTAGATGGAGCACCACATGTCATTTGCTATGCCTCCAAAACCCTAGATGCCGCCCAAGCCAACTATACCACGACTGAAAAGGAGCTTCTTGCCATTGTTTTTGCTTTGGATAGATTCAGATATTATTTATTGTGCTCACATGTTATTATTTTTTCTGATCATGCAGCTCTCAAATACTTGTTGAAAAAGCCTGATGCAAAACCTAGATTGATCAGATGGATGCTCCTACTCTAAGAATTTGACCTGGAAATCAAGGATGGAAGTGGAAAAGAGAATTTATTTGCAGATCATTTGAGCAGACTTGAAGGAGATGGATCTCCTACCACCATTGATGATGATTTCAGAGATGAGCACTTGATTTCAGTGCATGGTGAGACACCGTGGTATGCAGACCTAGTTAACTTTCTTGTTGCACATGTATTTCCCACTCAATTTTCTAAGGCTCAAAAAGATAAATTAAAAAGTGATGCAAAGTTTTATGTGTGGGATGATCCTTATTTGTGGAAATTTTGTAATGACCAAATAATTAGGAGATGTGTACCAGATCATGAGTTTTCTTCTGTCCTTACTTTTTGCCATTCATCAGCTTGTGGGGGGCATTTTGGATCCCAGAGGACTGCTAGGAAAGTACTAGAATGTGGTTTATACTGGCCCACCCGTTTTCTTGATTCATATGATTTTTATAAAAATTGTGATAGATGCCAGCGAACTGGGAACATAGGAGCGAGACATGAGATGCTCCAACATGCTATACTTTATTGTGAGATTTTTGATGTTTGGGGGATAGATTTTATGGGACCTTTTCCTGCATCTTATGGTTATCTGTATATTCTACTTGCTGTGGATTATATTTCAAAATGGGTGGAGGTCATTCCCTCCAAGACTGATGATTCTTCTGTTGTTTGTAGTTTTGTTAGGTCACACATTTTCTGCAAGTTTGGAATTCCAAGAGCAATAATTAGTGACTAAGGATCTCATTTCTGCAACAAACACATGAAGGCACTGCTGAGCAAATATGGGGTGGTACATAAAATTTCTACATCCTATTATCCCCAAACAAATGGACAGGCTGAGATTTCCAACAGAGAGATAAAATCAATATTGGAGAAGACAGTTGGGCCCACTAGAAAAGACTGGAGCAAGAGGTTAGATGACACACTCTGGGCCTACAGAATAGCATTTAAGACACTGATTGGCATGTCACCCTACCGCTTGGTTTATGGTAAGGCTTGTCACCTCCCCGTGGAAATAGAGCACAAGGCATATTGGGCGGTGAAAGCTTGATGCTACCAAGGTGGGAGAAGAAAGAAAATTGCAACTTCAAGAACTTGAAGAAATTCGGCTAGAGGCATTCGAAAATTCAAGGATTTATAAAAAAAAGACCAAGAATTTCCATGACAAACACATTGTGAAAAAAGACTTCCAAATTTGAGATAAGGTCTTATTGTACAAATCAAGGCTCAAATTGATAAGAGGTAAGTTGAGGTCAAGGTGGGAAGATCCATTTATTATAACTGACATTTTCCCCTATGGAGTTGTTGAAATTAGGGACGAAGCTAATGGATTTGTGTGGAAAGTCAATGGCCACCGGCTCAAAAAGTATTTTGAAGAACTAAAGGAGCTAGAGGTGGATGATGTGTACATAAAGGATGCTATCTACCCAACTTGAGGGGAGTTCACTTTCTCTACACTTCATTTCATTGTACATATCATTTTCATTTTTCTAGGAATAAATGTTTCTCTTTTTGAAGTGAATAGTGGATAATAAATTCTTAGAAACATAGAATGAATAACTAGTCATTGTAAATATCATGTTATCTCTTTTAGTATTTTTGTTCTTAGTGAATAAATGTATCCCCTTAGGTTATCTCTATAGCATTTTAGAGTCTTTTGAAATAAATTAAATTTGGCTGTCAAAACTAAGGATTAAGCTCATGGATGATTTCTTGGATGCTTAAGTACTACTTTGCTTTAGATTCTTAATTGAGGAATTGAGATGAATTATTTTTGCCTAGTGAGAATTAGCCTTACTTTTGTGATACACATATGTTATTGTATTCTAGAACTTGCTTAGGTTCTTTCAAAACCATATTTCGATGATTGGATCACATCTATGAAGGCTAATCAAATTGTTTCCCTTTTCCATGTTATTCTTAGCAATGATCATACTTGATACATACTCTTTTCAATTTTCCTTTCTATTTTCCTACTCTTAACCCCATTTTTCAAGGGATTTGTTTGCTTGGGATGTTTTCTTGATGCTACTTTGCCTGAGACGGACAAAGATTTAAGTGTGGGGGAGTGATTAGTGTTTTGGAAAAATTTTGTATCAAGGAGGCATTTCGATCCATAAGAAAAAATTTTTTGCAATGGAAGGATGGAAACAATTACACATTGAGTTGAGTTTGGTGCCAAGAATGAGCAAAAGAGATGGAAGCAATTGGAGATCGAGCTTCCTTATCATACATTGAAGATTCAAGTGGCAAGGAATGGAAAAATCTGGAAAAAATGGCACACCAACAAAGGAAAAATTCTGTGCCATTACTAAAAAAAAGAAATTTCTTTGCCAAGAAAAAAAATTTTGCTACTTGAAGCATGTTTCGGCCAGCTCACTTGATGTTGAATGGCAGTTGGACAGGTTTGAGAACAAGTGCAGAAATTCTATGTCAAGTGAATTCAGTTGAAGAAGAAGAGAAATCTGAGCAAAGTAGAAAAGACTTGCAACTGTACCTTGCTAGGAAAATCAGTAACCTTGTATCAAGATGAACTACAACTGCATTAAACAGCTACTCTGACGACTAAACAAAATTGAGCAAAGCTGAGCAAAGCTGAAAAGAAGCTGAAAATCTGAATTGCAGCAAGGGAGAGCTTGTAATTTGCCGAGACTTGAATTTGGAGCTGCTGAAATGATACAAATCCATTAAAGGACTATTTGTGAAGCTGAATTGGAGAAATCAGCAATGCATAACTGATCCTAGATAGAAATTGCAGAATGGTTTATGGCTGAATTAAATCTTTTGGGGAGCAGATTTCAAATGGAAGTGTATCAACTCACCTAGTGAAGCATTTAACTCTCCATTACTATGTGATGTACTCATTTTGAAAAAATCAGAGTTTTACAGTGATGCCGTGGAGCTGAAATTGAGAGCAAAACATAAAAAATTTCAGAAACAAAACCAAGACAAGTTGGCACGCAAGAAGTGAAGTGTGGATCAAGAATTGGGAAGTTGGAATTGTGGAAGGCAAGTTCACCCAACAATCTGATAGAGTCTGAGTTGAAGCTGTTTTAGCTACTTAATTCTGAGGTTGTATCAAGTCAACAGCAGTTTTTCTAAATTTTATCTGAACTCTAGTCTAGAGAACTCGGCAGGAGGTCAAAAGCATTTCTGCATTTGAAGAAAAGCATTTCTGCATTTGAAGCATTTCTGAATTCAATAGCATTAGTTTGCAATGGAGGTCTCCTGCCACTTATCGAATGTGAAAAAGAGAAGGGAAACAAAAGAAAAAGAAGCTGAGAAGCTGAGCAAAAGTGGAACAAAAGCTGAAAATTTGAAGTTAAGAAAAATCTGTGCCATTTCGAGAAGAAAGAAGATTCTACACCAAAGTGAAAAGAAAATTCCAAGTGAAGCATGTCCTGTTCTGGAGTACTCTGAGTTGCAGCTGTACTTTGTTCGGAACTAACCAAAACAAGAAAATTTGGATGCTAAAAGCTGCTGATCAGAAAGAAAAAAAAATCAGTGAAGGGGGCTGAAATTTGATTTGCTACTCAGCCATTTTCAAGTGGAACAATTCAATTCAGCTAACTGATGATAATTTTTTAAGAATTCAGATGATTCTGCCGTGGAGCTGAGATTGAAAGAAAAAAAAAAGTGAGAAAAGGAAAAGTGAATGAAGTGTGCCAACTTGTAAAGGGTTTTGTATCAAAATGAGTTGCAAGAGTAGTTTAGTGAGGGTTGTAAGTGGAGCATCTATGTCACTTGATGTTTTAAGTTCTCTGATGCAAATCTAATATGTGACCTTGCTAGAGAGAAAGGAAAAGAGGAAAAATCAGGAAAGAAGAATGGAGAAAGAAAAGTGGCACACAAAAGGCATATTTGGCACATTGAGATAAAATGGAGTTTCCTTCACCCAAATGAAAAGCATTGTTCAAATTTGACTCACCACATTTTCCATATCACTAGAGGACTGTCAAGAGGGCAGAGTTCATTGGAAACATCCTCGAGCACTCAAGTCCTCCACTCCATCAAAATTTTCCATTTTCCTGGCTTTTGCTCCATTTCTTACCATTTTCCATATTTTCCTTGTTTTTATAGATGTTGATCCTAATCATGAATAATGGTGGAGAGTAGACAATAAGCAAGCCTATGGTAGTGCAAGAAGCATATGTGTTTGAGTGAGCTCCACTTCCATCATCTACTTAGAACTTAAGGAGAGAGCCAACAAAATTTTCCTTGAAAGGCTAGTGATTTAAATTCATCTCAATGACTTATGATGGATGAAAAGGCTAAGTTGTTGATTTAAGGACAAGATACTAATCCATAGAGTTTAGATTTATGAGAATTGACAATCCTAGGTAATTTCTTTTCATTTGCTTCTAATTATGCTTACGAAAGCCTAGGGGATACATACTTAGTGGTTTCGCGAGACGCTCAAGCTTAAGTGTGGGGGAGTTGATAAGTACCATTTTGTTGATTATTTTAATTGCTAAAATCCATGTTTGACCCATGTTTTGCTTGCTTAATTGTGATTTTACCCTAGGTTTTAGAACTTACCTTTATTTTGGACTTAATTGCAAATTTACACATATTTGGATTATTTGGCCACTAAATTTTTGATCTATTTTTGTAGGCATGAAAGGTTCATGGACCTAGGGCATACTGGGTCAAACTTGAGTCGGAAGTGGACCCGGATCGAGTTATCAAGCTTAGGAGTAATCTGGGTCGTCCGATTCAAAAGCGGCTAGATCTGAGCCATCCAGGACCATCTGAAGCAATCCGAGCTAGGGTTAGGGTTGATCAAGCACTCTGATCAAGATCTGAAAGTTTCATTCCAATCAGAGCTCAATCAACCATTGGATCAAGCTCGGAGGGCTCTAGATCGTCCATTCAATGATTAGGTTGATCTGGACCATCCGTTATACATCTGGAGGATCCGAGCTACCATGAGGTAGATCCTGACCATTGATCAACATCTGGAAAGTTTGGGTCAGATCTGATGAAGATCAGCCGTTAGATTTCCTCAAATCAATCTGAACCGTCCAATGCTAAATATTTAATCAAAAACCTGCGCAGTTCTTCCCTTCATCGCGTCTTCGCCGCAACAGTAGCTTCCTTCATTTTTCTTTGTGTTCTTCAAGCTTTTCATCCATCCGAAGACGTGATCACTCAATCCTTCACTAGAGCAAAGGGCTAGGTCAGTGGAGAGAGTACTCTGTGAGGTTTTCAGATCGGATTTTGCCCAATAACAGAGCTGCGTGAGGTTTCAGCAGCTCTGTTATCTGATTTCAGCAAGCTCAGCTGTGCACCATCGCCATTGCATCCGAGCTATCCAGAGGGGTTCCCTGGAAGGTTCGGATCATTCCCTAATCCCAATCACAATCCACCACAGCGAGGTTGAAGAAGTCGGAAGCAGTTTTCAGCTTGAGCAGGGTCTGGATGGATTCGATAGCAGATATGGTTCTTCCACTAATTTTCTGAGCTTACGGGTCCGAGGTTCTCCCTTGTGTGACGAACAAGGAGCTCTTGAGCTGGGAAAGGGTTGAGGAAGTTTAGCTAGCTAATTTTTATTGTTTAGCTGTAATTCAAATTCTGAAATATGTTTGCTCACTGAAATTTCGTATCAGCTGTTTGATTACTTCCTTAAGTTGTTTCTGCTCTAGTTAGGTTTCTTTTCTGCCAGGTAATTAGTTAGGAATCTTGTTTATGAACAATTGGGTTTGATTTTAGTTATTTCAGTTTTGCTACTTGCGTGCCAGTGCTATTAGCTGTGTATCACTCTTTAGTTTCTGCAATTTTCAGTTCTTGAGTTCCTTTATATCAGCTAATCTAGTTTATTACTGAGTTGTTTCCAATACTAGTTTGATAAAATCGATCTAAGTTTGCTTTGTAGTTATGTTTCTGCGCTGAATTTTACTTAGTTTACAGCAAAATCAGTTGTTCCCTGTTCCTTGCGTATCAGTTTTTTTTAACCTGCGTATCACTTCGTTTTGTCTGAATTGAAGTTGAACCTTAGTCTTCCTCTGAATTTACATAGCGGTTTGTTTCAGTTATATTGCAAGTGGTTTCGTTTGTTGCGTATCAGTTGTATCTTCTTCCCTGTGCATCAATTCAATTCCTGCACACCAATTCGGTTTTCTTGCATGTAATAGCTGTTCTCTTGCCATTCTAAGTTCATCACTTCCTATGCTAGTTTCGAGTAATTTTTCTCAGTTGTTCGATTTGATTTGCATCTAATTGGTTGTTTCATTTCAATTCTGCTCATAGTTACTGAATTTCTGCAATCATTCCTTGCATTTCTGCATCCAAATCAGTTTCTGAATATTTTTGCAAGCCATCCCTGCATTTCTGCATTTAGCCCTTGCAAGTTCATTTCAGATTTGAGCTTGATTGAATTGGTTAGAACTTGGTCTGATATTCTGCATTTACTTTTGCAACTTCTTCATTGAAAACTTTGCTTTCCAAATTGCATTGATCAGCCTCACCCTTGGCACGGAAGCATTGGCTTTGGCACAAAGGATCCCTTGCGTGCCAAGTTGATTTGGGCACTGCTTTGCAACAGGAATCAACCTGTCTTTTGGTGTAGGATTGAGGTTGAACTCAATTGGTATTGCATTCATCCATTTCTGAATTTTGTTGCATTGGTTAGCTTCCAAAACTTGTAACTAGTTGGTGTTAATGTTTGTTGCTTGTTAAATTTCCGAATTGCATAGTTAGCAATTGTTTCAAGCTGGATTTGCTTTCCAAAAAAATTCCATCACTGTCTCTATTTCTTTGCATCAGCATTTATTTTGCAATTTGAATTTAAATTTGCTTTTCCAATCTTAGTTAAGTTCTTGGGTTGATTCGGTTTCCATCACTTGCTATTGCTTGTTTAGCTCATTAGTTTAGTTCCTTTATTTTTTTTTCTCATTCATTTATAAATTGCCAACAATCCCATATCTTATTTGAAACCTAAAAACAATCACGACACATAAATACAAGCTCGAATCAAATAAACTTTCAACTAGTCCCTAGGAAAAATACGACCTGTGACCCTTTTACTACATTTTCATATTTTAATTGCAAAAAGGGTTTCCAGCATTTTATTCATATTTAAATTAGAGACCCACATTCGTGACAGTCTATTTTGGGTCCGTCAGGCCACTTCTTGGTGGTGGAAGCTCACGGCAAAGGGGGAGGGCTCTAGGGCCGACGGCACTAGAAGAGGGAGAGGGAGAGGAGAGGGAGAGAGGCTAGGCAAGAATCCTTGATCTCTTGGATTAATTTCCAAGTCTTACCTTGGTACCTTTATATAGTAGTCTCTTAATCGCCAACTCTCCTCTTAACGGAATAAATTTTTCATAAGAAATTTATCTTATAAATTTTTCTATGAATTATTCCGTTATGCCAAGTTTTTATTATAACTTAATTTATAATAAAAACAACCATGTCTCCCCTTTTATTATGGAAAGAAATTTCTTTATATAAATTTCTTTATCATGGTAAATCAATCCATTATTGATTTTATAAAATAAAATAAACCAATCCAAGATTTATTTTAATTTCTATGAAAAATAAATCTCTTTATATAAATTTCTTTATATAAATTTCTTTATCCATAATTTTATAAAACAAACCACGTGCGGTTTATTTTATAATTTGAACAAAAAAATTCGATTCTCCCCCTTTTAATTTGGCCGGCCAAACAAAGAGGGTAGGGACCCTCTTTGTCCGGCCAAACCCAAGCCCAAATCATACGAATTAAACTCATTTAATTTGTCGAATAAGTCTTCAAAAGACTTAGCCATTTTATGCTTCCGATGCGTCTCTGAAAATTCAGATTCGACTTATCTCTCTTGATCGGAAAATCTAATTTTCAACTCGTTTTAAATCCCTCGGATTACTCGTAGTGCATGTGACTAAATAGGCTTTCGATTTATGTTGGCCGTCTATAATTAATCAATTATAGAACGATCATGAGTGACACCTAGTAGTACATCATGATCCCCAATTAATCGAAAGATCAACGGTTGACCTCAGAAATAATTCTAAAACCCTTCAGCAGCTCTAATGAATCGTGCCTCATTCCCTTCACCATCTTATACCCACTTGGTTCAGGACACGGTCTATGTGTGTCAGTCCCCACTAGGCTGATTACGTCACACCTAGCCCAAGTAATGTCTTTCTCGTCCAACGGATTCTAATTACTCTCATGTTTCTGAGAGATTCATACTCGAAACATGTGATGCTCTGGCCAGAGGCTTCGAGTAACAATCCGACGATAGGCCTTGGGTATACATCTCCTCACAAGGAATGGTGAATCCTTTGTAGGCTGTTCAACCATCTTCGGGTACTTCGACTTATACCCAACCAGCCTGGGTCCACACCTCCTTGGAGATGCTTGCTTAAGATGTCAAAGTATAAGTCTTCATGACCAAGATGACTTGAACACCGCAAGTCCAAGGAACATCGCACTTAAGCTGCAGTAAGAACTTCATTGACATATCTATATGTAGATTACCATATGAAGTTTTACAGCTAGTCACTCCAATGAACTAGTTCCCTTAACAAGCATTCATGTTTATCTCCGGACATCCCAATGTCACCAGCCAGTGAGAATCAGCTGATTAGAGAATAACCCATGCTAGTCTCAACAGAATTGATAGTGTCCGAATTTATCAATTCATCGACTAGGGACAATTTCAATACTTCACAATTGCACATGTAGAGATAATCACTAGTTGTGAATTCATCACAAATTCTCTCATGCTGTGAATTGTATTGCGGACATTCAGTAAATGAGTTTAAGATCTCAATCAAATACACGAACATGTATACTCAAATAGTGAACATTCATTTATTAAAGTAAATGATTACAATCATAAGGTGATTGCCTTAGGACATTTCTCTCATATTACTAACAAACTCTGCATGTGTGACCAGCTCGACGAGCACCTCATCTGCGTCAGCGGCCTCCGGGTGCTCCCTCCAAACAAATGTCCCCGGTTTACACTCAATACCTGCCAAGGACAGTTAGCGTGTGCCAATCTGATCATAATCCTTGGACAGGTGCCTGACCTGACCACTACCCACACGAATGCCAAAACGTAAATGGAAAAACTCGGTCAGGATGTGGCAGAAGGGCATATATATCTTCCCATTAACACTATGGGAAGAATAACAAATGGCAATAAAAACCTGGAGGGAGACATCAATGTCCAACCGCCTCTCCAAAGCATACATCATCACCAAATGTGGGAGTCTGTTCTTAGACCTCCCCTTGGTGACAATAGGCAAAATGTGTTGGATCGAGAGAAACGATAGAGGGGGGGGGGGTGAATATCGTTAAACGCTTTTCAGATGAAAACTAGAGCAAGTACGCAGCGGAATAAAAAAAATAATCGCGAACACAGGTAGTTTTACTTGGTTTAGAGCCTAGGTCGACTCCTACTCCAAGGCCCACGGTCGTTGACCGTTTACTGGGGGTAATTCTATATGTGCACAATAATTCTTACAAAAGATTACAGTAGTAGTATAACAGAAATGAAATGATAGTTCCTCGTTACCGACGTCCGGTATGGAATGTTTCTCGGAGCAGAGGGACGTCGCCGGCGCTTGTGTGTCGAGTTGGGAGGTTTTTGGAGCAAAGCGCAGGAGCAGAAGAACGTAACAGCGTTGGAAGTATTGTTGTTCGAAGCCTTGGGGTCGAGGGCCCTTTTATAGGCCCTAGGGGCACCCGAAACGTCGGGGTGCCCCTCCACGTGTCGGCCGATCTGACTTTTACTCGGTCAGCTTCTGATCCCTTCAAACTCGGGATCAGGTCTTGACGGGGGCTCCAGGGACTCTGGGGGCGCCCGCATTGACCAGGTCAAATCTTATCCCTTGGCTTCACTGGCTTCTGGTTCGTAGGCATGCACTGGGGTCGCCCGGGAGCATAGGGGGCGCCTGGGAGCACGGGGGCACCCCGCCCATAAGCTGCAGAAGCTCACATTGCTTTGCTTTGTTTTGTGTTCACCTTGGGGGCGCCCGGGACACTCCGGGCGCCCTTGTCAGCTCCTGCCTCACTCCTTTGAGGCTCTCTGAGCTGCAGACACTCGTTCCTTCGGTCCTGCATCCAGGGTTAGTCCAAAACAACATAAAGTAGTAATATTTTAGTTTATACAGCCTTAGCTGTCATGGTTCTGACTTTGGGCCTCCCAAATGGAACCCGAGGTCGAACCGACGCCTACTGTTCCCTCGACAGGGAACGCGACCTCACCTACTCCTCTCGGGAGAATTTACCTGATGCCAACCGACTTCTTCGGTTGGACTTTTGCCTAGCGGTCCTTCGCCAGGTCTTGGATACCAAGTTGTCCCTAGCCCGGTGCCTAGTATTCCTTTGCCAGGTCTTCAGTCCCAAGCTTCCTTCGCCTGGTGCCTAGCAGTCCTTCGCTAGGGCTATAGTACTCTGGCATTCCTTCGCCAGTGCCTAGCAGTCCTTCGCTAGTACTTTTAACCCTGGCATTCCTTCGCCAGTGCCTAGCAGTCCTTCGCTAGGACTTTTTACCCTGGCATTCCTTCGCCAGTGCCTAGAAGTCCTTCGCTAGGACTTTTTACCGTGACATTCCTTCGCCAGTGCCTAGCAGTCCTTTGCTAGGACTTTTCCTGCGCACTCGAGTAACATGTTAGATAACAAATAAGACTTATCTTTTGAACCCTTTTGCCATTATCAAAACTCAGGTTCGACTTGGGTGCTTTCTGCACCATCAATCTCCCCCTTTTTGATTTATGACAATCCTGGTTCAAAAAGTTAAGTTAATAAAACAAATGGATTTTTGTTCCCTCCCCCTGGAAGGAATCTCCCCTAGATATTTTAAATTTTCGTGGGGTTTTTGAAAATTAAGTTCTAAGTCTAAAGATGGATTAATTTTTACTTAGAACAATTTTCAACAGAAACTATATTTTCCAAAATAATTTATACTTGTAGGAAAATTTAAGTTTTGGATAAATTTGAAAACCTAAGTTTAGGAATACTTAGAAAAAATTTTGCAAACTTAAGTTTTGAAATACTTAGAAAAAATTTTGCAAACTTATGTTTTGAAATACTTAGAGAAATTTTGCAAACTTAAGTTTTTGAAATACTTAGAGAAATTTTGCAAACTTAAGTTTTTGAATAAAGGATATAGTTTGAAATTTTGAAAAAAAATTTATATAAAAAATTTTAGAAACTAATAAATATATCAGAAAAAATTTTAAACTCTCCTTTTGAATCTCTTCCCCTTTGCCATATATCAAAAACAAATAAATATAGCAGAGACAGGATAATTAAATTGCATAAAAGCTAAATAATAAATTGCATAAAAGCGAAATTATTTTGCTGTACTGACCCAATTCAGGATATAAACTAAACCAAATCAGTTTCTTTTAGGGTCCTGTCTAACCCAATTAGCTACTTACTGACTGCTATTAAACAGTAGTTTTTGTTGGGGTTAGTCAAGTTAAGTGTTCTGTTCAAGTTAGATTTTCTAAACTTGACACTTAACTTGATTACTGTGTAGTTTGTATTTAGTGCCCAAATTACTGCAGATGCATTGACTTAAAGCATATTGAATTAAGGTAAAGACCTAAGCATCTCAACCCATTCTAGGTTATCAATCAAAAGAACCCTAAGGTGCTTGTGAGATGCTGGCTTCTAAATCTATAGGTGCATGCAGTTCTAGGGTTAGGGCCTAAGCTGAGTCCATTTGCGAAAAAGCCCTAGTTTTGAAGGGGGTAATTTTTGAAAATAAAACTAAGTCAAAAAATATTTAACATTTTTCAAAACTAAGTAAAATTTGATTTTGAAAGAAAAATTTTAAAAACTAATTTTTGAAAAACATTTGAAAATTTTACAGGCTGAAGTAGTAGAAAAATCAAAAAGCAAAGTAGACTTATTCTACCAAGCATAGTCCTAACTGCCTTCTTAGTGAACTGAACTCAGACTCAGGTAGGGGTTTGGTGAATATGTCAGCTAAGTTAAATTTAGAGTCTACATGCTTAAGGACTATCTCACCCCTGGCTACATGATCTCTTACAAAGTGGTGTTTAACTTCTATGTGTTTAGTTTTGGAATGTTGGATTGGATTTTTAGTTAGATTAATTGAGCTTATATTGTCGATAAAAACTTGGGTTTGGATGTAATTGAGCTGAAAGTCCTTAAGAGTGTGCATCATCCATAAAAGTTGTGCTACACACTCTCCTAAGGCAACATACTCAGCTTTAGTTGTGGATAGAGCTACACAGTGTTGTTTTCTGCTGCACCAACTTACTAGACTCTGTCCTAATAGTTGGCAGCTTCCACTTGTGCTCTTTCTATCTAATTTACAACCAACATAGTCAGAATCCGAGTATCCTGATAAATCAAAGGTTGAGGTCCTAGGATACCAAATCCCTACATTTAGGGTGCCCTTAATGTATCTTAGTATTTTTTTTAGGGCTGCTAAGTGTGTTTCCATAGCACAGGTTTGGTATCTTGCACACATCCCTATGGCAAAAAGAATATCAGGTCTATTGGCTGTAAGGTACAGTAGACTACCTATCATACTTCTATAGAGTTTAAGGTCTACTGGTTTACCATCAGGGTCACTATCTATTTTTATATTAGTGATCATGGGGGTACTTATGCTTTTAGAGTTATCCATCTTAAATTTATTTATTAATTCTTTAGCATATTTGGATTGATGGACATAGTTTCTATCCCTAGTTTGTTTAATTTGTAAGCCTAGGAAAAAGTTAAGCTCAACAACTAAGCTCATTTCTAATTCATTTTCCATTATTTTAACAAATTCTTTTAGAAAGTTTGAGTTGGTGGACCCAAAGATTATGTCATCTACGTAGATTTGGGCAATAAATATATCTTTTCCTAGGGTTTTAATAAATAAGGTTGAGTCGATTTGTCCTTGTTTAAATTCTTTAGAAATTAAGTAAGTTAACAGTTCATACCACGCCCTAAGTGCTTGTTTTAGTCCATATAATGCTTTAGTAAGTTTGAACACGTGGTCAGGTCTTTCTAAGTCCTCAAACCCAGGGGGTTGTCCTACATAAACTTCTTCTTTAATGAATCCATTTAAAATGGCTGACTTTACATCCATTTGGTATAGCTTAAATCCTTTATGGGATGCAAAGGCTAATAACATCCTAATGGACTCAAGTCTAGCTACTGGGGCATATGTTTCATCGTAATCTAACCCTTCTACTTGGATGAATCCCTTCGCTACTAGGCGGGCTTTATTTCCGACTATTTCTCCTTGATCATTTAGTTTATTCCTAAAAACCCACTTAGTGTCAATGATGGATTTGCCTGCAGGTTTAGGCACTAGTTCCCAAACTTGGTTTCTCTCAAATTGGGCTAATTCTTCCTGCATAGCTACGATCCAATCAGGATCAGGTAGGGCTTCATCTATAGTCTTAGGTTCTATTTTTGAGATCATTGCTATTTGACTAAGGTTTCTATAGGAGGATCTAGTCTTGACTCCTAGAGTTAGATCACCCACAATTTGATCGGTTGGGTGACAAAGTCTGGGTTTCTTGGATTTTCTAGAACTTGGTTCAGCCTCAGGTCCGGCTGGTCAGTTAGGTTCACTATTTGATTCAACTCTTTGAGCTGGTTCAATTATTGGTTCAATGATTGGTTCATTTGATTCACTAGTTGGTTCGTTACCACTTGTTGGTTCAATGGTTAGTTCGTTTATAGGTTCAATCAAAGATTCATCAATTTTTTGATTATCTTCTTGATCAGTGTTTGATGAAGTTAGATTTGGATTTGAATTACTTTCTTCATCAAATATTAGATTGGTTGTTTCTTCGATTTTCTTGGTTTGGTTGTTGTAAACCCTATAGACTCTACTTGTTATTGAGTATCCTAAGAAGATGCCTGGGGTTAACATAGTCTGGAATTTTCCTAAGTAGTCTTTGGTGTTTAGGATATGGAATTTGCATCCAATGACCCTTAGGTAGTGTAGATTTGGGAGTCTATGGTAATATAGTTCATAGGGTGTTTTGTTGTGTCGCTTGTTAATCAGGACCCTATTTTGGATGTAGCAAGTCGTACTAATGGCTTCTGCCCAATATTGGTTTGCTAAGTTAAATTCATTGATCATTGTCGTAGCGGCTTCCTGTAGTGTTCTATTTTTCCTTTCGACTATCCCATTTTGCTGGGGGGTTCTAGGATACGAAAATTCATGTATGTATCCATTTACCTTACAGAATTCCTCGAATCGTTGATTTTCAAATTCTCCCCCGTGGTCACTCCTAGGTCTTTTGATTTTAGTATCGTTTTGATTTTCAATTAATTTACCGAATTCATTAAGTAGGTTTAGGGTTTCATCTTTGGTCTTTAGAAACCTAACCCAAGTAAACCTAGAGTAATCATCAACTATTACTAAGCAGTACCGGCTTCCGCTTAGTGACTTGGCTCCATGTGAATCAAATAGGTCAAGGTGCAGGAGCTCAAGTGTGGTTTGAGATAGATCAGATTGAATTAGTTTGTGATTAGATCTGGTTTGTTTACCTTGATTGCAAGATTCACAGATAAGGTTTTCATGATTTTTAATCTTGGGAATACCTTTAATTAAGCCAAGTTGGGTGATTTTTGAAATAGTTCTTAGGTTGGTGTGACCTAGTCTCCTATGCCAGAGGTTTGATTGTTCTAACTGGGTTAACATACATTTAGGTACTAAGGGAAGGTTTATAGTGTACACATTATTCTTTCTAGTGCCCTTAAGCATGATTTCTGAGTCTTGTACGTTTCTAATCAGGTAGTTAGAATTGTTAAAGATAACTATATAACCAGAATCACACAACTGACTTATGTTAAGCAAGTTAAAATTGAATTGTTCAACCAAGAGCACTTTCTTAATAATAAAGTTAGATTTGAGTTCAATATTACCTGACCCAATTACCTTAAGTGTAGCATTGTTGCCAAATGCTACAGAGCCTAGGTTCTTGAACTTGAGTTTGGTGAATTTCAATTTATCTCCAGTCATGTGTCTGGAGCAACCGCTATCCAACATCCATTGGTCCAAATCTTTATGTTCCTACACATAAAGAGTTTTGTTGATTTGGATCCAATTAGAATCAGGAATAGCCTAAATTGATTTTCACAGCCTAGTCTGTCTCACCCAAATCTAGGGTTTTCAATCACGTTAGCCTTATAGGTATTGTGAGATATATTTTGATAAAAGAATTTTTGAAAAACATGATTTATTTTGAAAATCTTAATTAATTTTGAAAACAGTTGAATTTATTTTGAAAAGAATGTTTAAGTCTACAAGTAACTGAAAATTTGCGTTAGATTTAAATTTTACAAAGACTAATTTGAATTTGAATTTCAGAGATTGGCTTCCAGGTCTTGGCGAGGCACTAGGTCTTCTTTGGTCGTAGCCTTATTGGATCATCAACCCTTTCCTTGACAAAGCCTTTCAATGAAATTTCATTTTCAAGATTATTCTTTGAAAAATTCTGGTCTAACTAGTTTGGATCTTGGATCGGTAGCTTCGGCTAGTTTCACCAGTATAAAGAGACCAAGTATACTTGACCTTATTAGAATTGGTTTCCCTAACGTACTATCATCTCACCTCCACCAAATACTATGTTGTCAATTTTCAGTTAAGTTGGTTTGGTCCTTAAACTAACCATTCCTAAGTCTAAGCATGATAAATTGCAGAAATTAACAAAACAAACAAATAAGCAAATTGCAAGCAAGAATTGAATTTTATCTAATAATGACTATTGTTTTCAATTTGGCTCCCCCTGGACTATAGCCACGATAATGGTTTGGCAAGATGTGAATCTTGTCCTTGGGGATCCAATATTGGTTTGATCTAGTTTGTTTGTTCAGGCATAGTTTTGGTACCCATGCCTGAACTTTGGGTCTGGACTGGTTCAGTACAGCAAAGTAGGATCTTTGTCGAGACTTGGTTCTATAACCTAGTCCGGATCGATTTAGAACCGATTTCTATTTTCCAAGAATCATGTCAAGATTCTTGGAACCAGAAGTAAATCGTTCTAATGCTGATCTATGATCCTTAACCTGAATTTTCAGGGAAGAATTCTCTTTCTCAAGTTTTTCAACTTGAGTAGAGGTTCCTTCTTGAACCTTCTCAGTTAAGGTTTTAGGGTCAGCTCCCTCTTTCAGGAGTTTTACCTCCTGTCGGAGGGATTCGATTCGGAGTTTGGCTTTCGCCAAATCTCGAGAAAGATAAGATATTAACTCATTTAATTGACTTCTAGTAAATCCACTTACCTTGATTTCGCCATCCTCTGAGAATGTCAGTCTGCCGTCGTCCTTTTCTGATTCTGACTCGGTCTGGACTTCTTCTGAGGC
This sequence comes from Boesenbergia rotunda, assembly GCA_024364735.1. Classification (NCBI taxonomy): domain Eukaryota; kingdom Viridiplantae; phylum Streptophyta; class Magnoliopsida; order Zingiberales; family Zingiberaceae; genus Boesenbergia; species Boesenbergia rotunda. The sequence goes on along the minus strand of JAGFNQ010006534.1, from coordinate 129,288 downwards.
GGTTAGTGCGAGTAGGTTCGATTGTGGGACATCTTCTTCTTCGGAGGAGGAGAATTCGTCCCACGTTGCTTGAAGTGCCTTCTTCTTCCTTCTATTCTTTTTTGTCTCCTTTAGGTTCGGACACTCCGTCTTGTAGTGACCTTTCTTCTTGCACTCGTAGCAGGTCACATTAGGCTTGTTCTTTTCGTTTGCGGGTGCAGCTGGTTCATCCTTTCTTCTACTGGCTCTTCGTTTGTTGGTTTGGTTCTTTAATTCTTTGTAGTAGTTTCTTGCCAGTCGAACCAGCTTAGGTCTATCTCCTTCTTCGTCTTCTGAGTCTTAGTCTGAGTTAGACTCGGGTTCAGGTTGAGGCTTTTTCTTTGTTGTCCTTCCAGTTGTTCCTGCAACAAAGGCAATACCTTTCTCGGCCAAATTGCAGTTAGTCTGTTCATGTAATTCGAGCTCAGAGAACAATTCATCTAATTTAACTTTTGAAAGGTCCCTTGAAACCTTTTATGCATCTACCATAGATGCCCATAATGTGTTTCTAGGGAAAGCATTTAAAGCGTACCTTATTAGGTCACGGTTATCTACCTTGTGACCGATGGTGTGCAGTCCGTTCATCAGTTCCTGGATTCAGGCGTGAAGCTGAGCTGCTGTTTCGTTGTCGGTCATTTTAATTGTATATAGCTTGTTCAGGAGGAGATGCCTCTTGCTGATCTGTGTGTCTGATGTTCCTTCATGCAGCTCGATCAGTTTTCCCCACAGCTCCTTGGCACTGTTGAAGGGGCCCACCCGGTTCAGCTCCTCTTTTGTTAAGCCGCATTGGAGGGTCTGGGTCGCCTTTGCATCCGCTTCAATTCTCCATTTCAGAGCGATGTCCCACTCTGTGTAGCTTTGAGGTACTCCTTCAGCATTTCTCGGAATCTCCAGTCCGGACTGGATGATTATCCACATGTCCACCTGGGTTTTCAGGTGGACCTCCATTTGACTTTTCCAGTAGGAAAAGTCATCTTCACTGAAAAGAGGAGGTCTGGCTGTGCTGAATCCTTCTTGTATGGCCATTAGGTATTTATCTGAAAAAGAGATAAGAAAAAAACTTTGTCCGAAGACTTGGTCTTGAATTAGTAGTGCGGGATAAAGTAAATTAAATATCGAGGGGTGTTACTCCAACCTCGATCAACGAGAAGAAATTCGAACGAAAAAAGAATATTAGAAGAAACTCGAACGAAAAAAGAATATTAAAAGAAATTCGAACGAAAAAATATTAAAAGAAAAATTTAAAAGAAATCCAAAAAATTTTTAAATTGGTGGTTGCACCAAATTTGAACTTCCCCGCTCTGATACCACTTGTTGGATCGAGAGAAACGACAGAGGGGGGGGGTGAATATCGTTAAACGCTTTTCGGATGAAAACTAGAGCAAATACGCAGCGGAATAAAAAAACAATCGCAAACACAAGTAGTTTTACTTGGTTCGGAGCCTAGGTCGACTCCTACTCCAAGGCCCACGGTCGTTGACCGTTTACTGGGGGCAATTTTATATGTGCGCAATAATTCTTACAAAAGATTACTGTAGTAGTATAACAGAAATGAAATGACAGTTCTTCGTTACCGACGTTCGGTATGGGATGTTTCTCGGAGCAGAGGGACATCGTCGGTGCTTGTGTGTCGAGTTGGGAGGTTTCTGGAGCAAAGCGCAGGAGCAGAAGAACGTAACAGCGTTGGAAGTAGTGTTGTTCGAAGCCTTGGGGTCGAGGGCCCTTTTATAAGCCCTAGGGGCACCCGGAACGTCGGGGGCGCCCCCCCATGTGTCGGCCGATCCGACTTTCACTCGGTCAGCTTCTGATCCCTTCAAACTCGAGATCAGGTCTTGACGGGGGCGCCCGGGACGCTGGGGGCACCCGCATTGGCCGGGTCAAATCTTATCCCTTGGCTTCGTTGGCTTCTGGTTCGTAGGCTTGGACTGGGGGCGCTCGGGACGCTGGGGGTGCCCAGGAGCATAGGGGGCGCCCGGGAGCATGGGGGCTCCCCGCCCATAAGCTGCAGAAACTCACTTTGCTTTGCTTTGTTTTGTGTTCACCTTAGGGGCTACCGGGACACTCCGGGCGCCCTGGTCAGCTACTGCCTCACTCCTTTGAGGCTCTCTGAGCTGCAGACACTCGTTCCTTCGGTCCTACATCCAGGGTTAGTCCAAAACAACATAAAGCAGTAATATTTTAGTTTATACAACCTTAGCTATCTTGGTTCTGACTTTGGGCCTCCCAAATGGAACTCGAGGTCGAACCGACGCCTACTGTTCCCTCGACGGGGAACGCGTCCTCACCTACTCCTCTCGGGAGAATTTACCTGATGCCAACCGGCTTCTCAGGTTGGACTTTTGCCTAGCGGTCCTTCGCTAGGTCCTGGATACCAAGCTGTCCCTAGCCTGGTGCCTAGCATTCCTTCTCCAGGTCTTCAGTCCCAAGCTGTCCTTCGCCTGGTGCCTAGCAGTCCTTCGGTAGGGCTTCAGTACTCTGGCATTCCTTCGCCAGTGCCTAGCAGTCCTTCGCTAGGACTTTTTACCCTGGCATTCCTTCGCCAGTGCATAGCAGTCCTTCGCTAGGACTTTTTACCCTAGCATTCCTTCGCCAGTGCCTAGCAGTCCTTTGCTAGGACTTTTCCTGCGCACTCGAGTAACATGTTAGATAACAAATAAGACTTAACTTTGAACCCTTTTGCCATTTTCAAAACTCAGGTTCGACTTGGGTGCTTTCTGCACCAACAAAATGCACTCGATGACGACCTTATACAAGACATGGCTAAACGGTCTCATGGGTTTAGCATCAAAAAGACGCTCCGAGTCATTCCTATGTCTTCTGAAATAATGCATATGTATCTGATCAATGGTGACGCCAGGAAACTCTAATGGCTCAACAACGGTGGGAATGTAAACAAATGCATTATTGGACCCTCTACACTGTAGGAACTCAGCTATAACCATGACTGAGAAGGGGATAGGGATACCAGCATCTCGAGACTCATATAAATTACTATCGGAGTCAATACAAGTCAAATTTGCGTAAAACTCCGTACACAAGTCAACATCTATACCATGCTGGCAGTAGACCTGCCTATCCAGTTGAAAATGAGTGATCATTTCAGCTAGTTGAGGCGACTTCTCTTGAAAGAAGGCCTTGTTTAGGTATGGCAACTCATTATGGTGAACTCATTTTCGTCAAATCGTTTCTTACATTCCAGGGACCTAAACCTGGACTCTTCCTGACTTTGTCGGGATGATCCCTCACCCCTTGATCTCTTAGAGGCCATCCTAAAGACCATACACACCCATGCATGTCAAGACAACCCCCCCCCCCAAAAAAGGAAAAACATCAAAGAATACGCACAAAAATATCATATTAGTGCCAAAACATGGTCTAACCGAGAAAAATAAACCTTAAAACACAATACCTTTTCATTCTCTTCATGATGACTTGATTTTGAGAGTATGGCTTGAAGAAAAAAGATTTTAACAAACCCTAGAGGTAGATCGGGGTTAGGAGATGACTTAGAGACTGATTTTAGGGCTTGGAAGGGCCTAAGTACGAAGGAGGAACCTGGGAGAGGAGATGAACACCGGGGAAGTCGCCAAAACCCTAGAGTTTGGCTTCCCCCGGCGTGCCCTTTCCTTTTATAAATCCCGCATACCAGTCGACTGCCCCTGGGGCAGTCAACTGGGCCAGAGTGTAATTACATTCTGTGGGTTTTACCAGTCGACTGGTCCCAGCCAGTCGACTGGTATCTGATTTTCTATTTTTCAGATTTTCAATCCAAATTTCATAAATGTCTAACTAATTCCACAAATTCCCAAAAATTATGAATTCTTGTGGGGAGATTTGTGAATCCTATATTGACCTGGGAAAAATATAATTTCAGTCAAAGTTATTTCGAATCCCAAGATTGGCACAAACTTCAAGTTTCTCCTAAATGTATCATGAAAACTTTTCCAAAAGTTCTAATTTTGACCTTACCTTGATGCTCCTTCCCATACCCACTCATAATCCATTCATAGCATCAAGTTATAAGGTAGTTAGGCATTAGAACTAATTTTTCTCAATTAAAGTTCCAATTTCACCTTTTACTCCATACTTCTTCCTTTAGTGTGTCAATTCTCTAGGATTAAGACCAACCTTAGCCTTTTGAACCTCTTGGCACACCCTATAGTCCTCATCAATCTCCTAGAAGGAAACCACCTGAGATCTATTGACCATGAAACGCATTTTGGCTTCTAGAGCTCTCCCTTGAGCTCCTAGCCCTAATCACCTCCCTAGGTAACTCTCCTACAAAGGCAAGACCACACCGGTGCTCCTCCGGTGCTTCTTGACCTTCCACTATCACTCTCTTAACCCTATAGACCTTTTTCTTGGTCAATTTCTTTTTTTTCCTTTAAATGACTTTTTCTTTCCATTTTGACTTTTTCCCTACCATAGTTATAGGGCATCCTTGAATATGATATTTTATCAATACTAGCCCTCCTAGGGTGGTATCCTAGGTCTGGCCTACCTTTCCTATGATTTTGGTCCTTTGATATCATGCTCAATCCCTTGGATCCATGAATGACTCTTCCTAGGTTTCTTTCTAACTTATCAAGTTTTGCTCTTAAAGCCTGGTTTTCCTTTTCTAACTTCCTAACCTTAGGATCACTAGACCTACTTTGATTATTTCTAAGTCTACCTATCTTTCTAGGCATATTTCTCCCTTTCTTAGAGTTTATGCCTTGGTCCTTATTCCTAGAGTTCCTAGATTTATCATGCATCATAGAATTTTTGATGTTTTGACATGCAAAATTGTTTCTATTCTTATCATAATATTTAAAACGAAAAATATGCATGGACACGCAATTGTTATCAACTCTATCATTCATACAAGCATTTTGAGCATAAATTGAGTTAGGAATTACCTTCCTTACCCTTGTAGCTCCCCCTTGATATGAGCTCCTCTCTTCCTTTTCCTTTTTCTCCCATTTCCTTAGATGCTCCTTCTTCTTGAGCTCCTTACTCCTTGGACACTTTGTATGGTAGTGCCCTAGCTCTCCGTATGTGAAACACCTAATTTTCCTTCTTTTCTCCTTTTGAGCTTTCTCATTCCTACAACCCATATTAGAATTTAAATGAATAGATTTCGGCTCAGGAGTTACCTTCTTTCTATCTAGTGGGCGCTTATCCTTGTAGTGCCCCTTTTTGTTGCAACCAAAGCATATGATATGTTATTTTGATTTAGCTTTGGTGGAGGTGGAAGTCTTTTCTTGCTCTTGTGGGGATGAGGGTCTCTCCTCCCCTCAACCCTTAATGTTGATACTTCTTCCTCTTCTTCGGATGAGGTGGATCCTTTTTCACTTGATTCCTCCACTTTACTTGATAATGTTGATAATTCTTTTTCCCTTTGATCTTTTCGGACACTTAAGCTTATTTCTTTGGGCTTCTCTACTCCTTGAGTTTGTGTAGGGTTCTCACGGCACTTTTCTAATTTATTCCATAACTCATATGCATTTTTATAATTCCCTACATCAACCAAAACATTAGTAGGCAAAATATTAACCAAAATATTGATTACCTTCTCATTGACCCTTGCTTGTTCTTGTTGCTCCTTGGTCCAATACCTAGGCCGAAGCTTCTTTCCATGCTTGTCCTTACGGGTCTCAAATGGTTCCTCTAGCACCATTACGCACTCTCAATCCATGCCGAGCCACATCTTCATTCTAGCATTCCAATAATCAAAATCTTCATGCTCATATGGTGGTGGTGAGTTTATATCTTCCCCAAGTTTATCTTCCATCATTCTTCTTCCTCTAGCGTGTGCTCCCTCGGCGGTTAGTCCGATCAAGAGCGACCCTTCGCTCTGATACCAACTGATAGATCGTTTGTGTCCGCTAGAGGGGGTGAATAGTGATTTTCGAATCTTTCTTGTACCTACGTTGTTAGTTGCACAGCGGAAACAATAATAAACAAAACAACAACGCTAACAAATCGGTTTTACTTGGTATCCACCCTGGACGGGTGACTAATCCAAGAATCCGTCGGTGGATCAGCCCCCGGATAACCTCCGACTAGATCTGTCGCTCCTTGTGGGTGGAGAAACCTTGCCACAACACTTCGGACGCTCTCTGATCACAATAGACTATTAACTCACTTTACCCAAGTGAGTTTCATCAAACCAACTAGTAGGAAACGAGCCCCTTTAAATAGGGCTCGAATATGAAACAGTCGCTACCAGTCGACTGCCCCTGGGGCAGTCGACTGGTCCCACTCAGATTCGACCGTTACAGTGTTCGAATCTGCCAGCCTGTTTCAGGCTATACCAGTCGACTGCCCATGGGATAGTCGACTGGTACACACCTAAGCCTAGGGTTTCACTCCTGAGTACAAGTCGCTCCGCACTCAAACTCTCCTGGCTTAGCCCCTGAGTACAAACACTCATACTCAGACCCTCACAACTCAGTTGACTCTTCACCAGCAGTCTTGACTGTTGCCTTCATGCCCTCTTCATCTTCGGCCCTCGTCCCTCGGATGCGCACGCAAGCCTCCATGCCACCCTTCACATATGCCTCGAATCCGCGTCCCTCGGCTCATCATCCCTGCTATCCAACGGTCCCTCGGATGCATGCAATCCTCCAGCTTGCCTCTATGCCATCCTTTACCTGAAGACATCAATCAAGTCCATGTGTACCTGTACACCTACACACTTATGTACACATACGAGAACAACACACATCCTAACTTAACCATATTGCCCATACATCAAAATATCATGATCCTCCAAATCATCTTAGGACCGATTGCCCCAACATGCGCTTCAAGGCACATGGGATGAATCATCCTCGGAGGATAAAGAAGAGGCCCAGCACTCCAACCTCCTCGCGCTGACCGCCTCGGAAGAAATCAACTCCGGAACAGAATCAGAACCTGATGAAGACGTCAACACCAAAAAGCTCTCGATCTCAGAGGATGGACGAATTACAGTAAGAGGCTATCCTGAATCGGAGCTTTACAACTTAATTTCTTACTTGTCTCGCAAGTTGGCAAAAGCCAACGTCCGAGTTGATGCCCTCCGACAAGAAGTCAAACTCCTAAAAGAGGAAGTCAACTCGAGTTCCTTAACCGAGTCAGTCCAAGAAGGAACCTCGACTCAAGTTCAAAAGCTTGAGAAAGAGAATTCCTCCTTGAAAACTCAAGTCAAGGAACTCAGAGTCGCGTTAGAACAGTTTACTTTGGGTTCCAAGAATCTTGACATGATTCTTGGAAAACAGATGTTAGTTCTTAATCGATCCGAACTGGGCTATCGAACCAACTTGCGATACTGATCTTATTACTCTGTATTGAACCAAACTAGAACCCGAGTCCAAGCATGGGTCCCTAAGCTGAGTTTGGACAAACAAGCTGGACCAAACCAATATTGGATTCCCAAGGATAAAATTCACATCTTGCCTAGCCCATATCGAGGCTTCAGTCCAGAGGGAGCTAATATAAAAACCATTTTTGTACTTAGATGATTTTTTTTGAATTAGTGCTTGATGTTTGTTTATTTCTTTTTCGCAATATTATTTTGCTTAGACTTAGGAATGGTTAGTTATGGATAAGACTTACTTGAAACTTAAACAACATAGTATTAGGAGGAGGTGAGATGATAGTACATTAGGGAAGCCTGTCTAAGGAGTCAAGTAGGGTAAGGCGTACCCTATTTGGTCTGTTTAGTCCAGTGGAACTAGCCGAAGCTACCTCTCCAAATCCTAAGCTAGTTAGACCAGAGTGTCTCAAAAAATAATTTGAAAATGATCTTTCTTTAAAAGGTTTTGTCTAGGAAAGGGTTGTTGATCCAATAAGGCTATGACCAAAGAAGGCCTCTGTGCCTCGCCAAGACCTGGAAGCCGATTATCGAAACTCACTTTTAAATTACTATTTGATAAACTCAGATCTAACACAAGCTTCAATTAAATCATAGAGTTAACATAAAATCAAAGATAAAATAATACATCTCACAAATTAGATAAGGAAACCTATTTTGTCGCTTAGAATTGGGTGAGATGTCTAAGACCTAATATTGTAGTCCAACCCAACCAATCAAAATTAATTCTAGTTAATATTTTCAAAATTAATTCTACTTAACATTTTCAAAATTAATTTCACTTAATATTTTTAAAATTAACTTCACATAATATTTTCAAAATTAATTTCACTTAATATTTTTAAAAAATTAATTAAACTTAATTTTTCAAAAGTAATTCAAACTCAAATTCTTTAAACTAAAACTGAAAATCTATCTCACAAAAGGAACCCATAAGATCAACATGCTTGATAACCTTAGATATAAGTGAGACAGATTAGGCAGTGAAATTCAATCAATCTATCCTTACTTCTACATAAATGGATCCAAATCAAAAATACTTTATGTGTAGGAATATAAAGATTTAGACCAGTGGATGTTTGATAGTGGATGCTCCAGGAACATGATTGGGGATAAATTGAAGCTCACCAAAATCAAGTTCAAAGTCCTAGGCTCAGTGGCATTTGGCAACAATGCCACACTTAAAGTAATTGAGTTAGGTAATATTGAACTAAACTCTGATTTCATTATCAAAAAGATGTTGCTAGTTGAAAACTTTAAATTTAACTTACTTAGCATTAGCCAACTGTGTGATACTGGTTATATAGTCACCTTTACCAAGTCTGACTGCCTGATTAGGAATCTACAAGACCCAGAAGTTACACTTAAGGGTAATAGAAAAAACAATGTCTATATCATTAATCTACCCGTAACACCTAAATATTTTCTAACTCAACTAGAAGCAACCAATTTATGGCATAGAAGATTAGGCCACACTCATACAAAGTTAATTTCAAAACTAAGTCAACTTAGACTAGTTAAAGGGATACCAAAAATTAATAACTTTGAAAATACCATTTGTAATCCATGTCAACAAGGTAAACAAACCAAGTCAACCCACAAATCAACCCAATCAGACTTAACGCAAGCTACACTTGAGCCCCTTGACCTAGACCTATTTGATTCACATGGAGTCAAGTGACTAAGCGAGAATCGGTACTGCATAGTAATTATTGATGATTAATCTAGGTTTACCTGGGTTAGATTCTTAAAAACCAAAGATGAAACATTTAACTCATTCAACAATCTGTGTAAAATGCTAGAAAATCAAAATGACACAAAAAATAAAAGATATAGGAGTGACCATGGGGGAGAATTTGAAAATCTGAGATTTGAGGAATTCTGGGTACATCCATGAATTTTCATGCCCTAGAACTCCCCAACAAAATGGGATAGTTGAGAGGAAAAACAGAACCCTTCAGGAAGCCGCTAGGACCATGCTCAATGAATGTAACTTATCCAATCAATTTTGGGCAGAAGCGATAAACACAACCTATTATATTCAAAATAAGGTCTTAATAAATAAAAGACACAACATGACCCCTTATGAAATTTATTATCACAGACTATCAAATTTACATTATCTAAGGGTTTTTGGGTGTAAAGTACACATTTTGAATACTAAGGACTACCTTGGTAAATTTCAATCAAAATCAACCCCAGGAACGTTTATAGGATACTCAACAACAAGTAGGACATATAGGGTCTACAATAAACAAACCCTTAAAATTGAAGAAACCACGAACTTAATATTTAATGAAGAAAATGTAACTAAATCTACTATCAACCTAAACAACCCACCAAGCATAAATACTTCAAATCATGATCAAGAAGAAATTGAACCATTAATTGAACCAATAATTAAACTATCAATTGAACCCAGAGCCGGCCCCAGGGTGGTCAACCTGGGGCTGGTGCACAAGGCCCCACCTGAGGTGGGGCCCCCTTCTTTTACATTTTAAAATATTTTTTAATAACAAGTGAATATGTATTCATGGGAATGAAATTAATTAAAATGATAAGATCCTCTTTGATGTGTATATATATATACTAACAAGATTATATCAAAAATTAAAATAAAAATATATAAATATAAATTTTAAAACAGTATGTATTTTTTAAAAAATTATCCAAAAAAATACTCAAGAGGATATCTTCTTGCTCATTCACCAACTTATGTTAATGAAATTTTTTTATAACATCATTTTATTTTTTTATGCAAATATAAAGATTTTTTTTTTAACCGGGCCCTTCAAAACCTAGGACCGGCCCTGATTGAACCAACTACTGAGTCATTAACTGAACCAATAGCTGAACCAACCCAAGAAGTTGAACCGACCCTGAACCAAACCCTCCAGCCGAACCTAAGACTGAACCTAGTTCTAGGAGAACTATGAAACCCAGACTGAATCATCCATCTGACCAAATCTTGGGTGATCCAACCTTAGGGGTCAAAACAAGGTCTTCCTACAGAACTCTTAGTCAAATTGCACAAATCTCAAAAATAGAACCTAAGACTATAGAAGAAGCCCTACCTGACCCAGATTGGATCATTGCTATGCAAGAAGAACTAGCCCAATTTGAGACAAACCAAGTCTGTGACTTAGTACCTAAACAAGAAAGTAAGTCAGTAATAGACACTAAGTGGGTATTTAGAAACAAGCTAAATGATCATGGTGAGATTGTGAGTAACAAAGTCCGCTTAGTAGCTAAAGGGTTTAGTCAGGTTGAAGGGTTGGATTATGATGAAACCTATGCCCCCGTAGCTAGACTTGAATCAATCAGGATGTTACTAGCTTTTGCAACCCATAGAGGCATTAGACTATACCAAATGGATGTCAAGTCTGCCTTCCTAAATGGGTTCATAAAAGAGGAAGTTTATGTAGGGCAACCCCTAGGATTTGAGGACTTACATAATCCCAATCATGTGTTCAAATTTAGGAAAATCCTTTATGGGTTAAAACAAGCACCTAGGGTCTGGTACGAGAGACTATCCACCTACCTAATTTCTAAGGGATTTAACCAAGGCCAAATTGACTCAACCCTATTTGTTAAAATCTTAGAAAAAGATATTTTTATAGCCTAAATCTACATAGATGACATAATTTTTGAGTCAACTAATTCTAATTTTTTGAAAGATTTTGTTAAGATTATGGAGAGTGAGTTTGAAATGAGCCTAGTAGGTGAACTAACCTTTTTCATAGGTCTCCAAATAAAACAAACTAGGGATGGTAACTACGTTCATCAGTCCAAATACGCGAAAGAATTACTCAAAAAATTCAAAATGGAAAACTCTAAGGATTTAGGTACTCTCATGGCCACAAATGCCAAAATAGACAATGACCCTGACGGTAAGTCAATTGATTTAAAACTATATAGAAGTATGAGAGGTAGTTTACTATACCTAACTGCTAGTAGACCCGACATCCTGTCTGCAGTAGGAATGTGTGCAAGATACCAAACCTGTGCTAAGGAGTCTCACCTAGCTGCTGTAAAAAGAATCCTTACGTATATAAAGGGTACCCTAAATGTAGGTATTTGGTATCCTAGGACCTCTAACTTTGAATTATTAGGATACTCTGACCCAGACTATGCCAGATGTAAACTATATAGAAAAAGTATAAGTGGGACTTGTCAATTATTAGGACACAGTCTAGTCAGCTAGTGCAGCAGAAAGCAACACTGTGTAGCCTTATCCACAACTGAAGCAGAGTATGTTACGCTAGGAGAGTGTGTAGCACAACTTTTATGGATAATGCACACCCTTAAAGATTTCAAGCTAGACTATGCCCAAACTAAAGTATTTATTGATAGCATAAGCTCGATCAATCTTACTAAAAACCCTATTCATCACTCCCGAACCAAACACATTGAAGTAAAACACCATTTTGTTAGGGATCACGTAGCCAGGGGCAAAATCACACTTACACATGTGGACTCAAAATCTAATCTAGCCGACATCTTTACCAAACCCTTACCTGAGTCTGAATTTAGCTTACTAAGAAGACAGTTAGGGTTGTACTTAGTAGAATAGGACTGTTATCATTTATATTTTCAAAATATTTTTCAAAACTAGTATTTCATATCTTTCGAAAAATCATTTTTCTTATTAAGTTTTGAATTTTAAAATTCTTTTTCAACTTAGATTTTTTTGAAAAACTACCCCATTTAAAACTAGGGTTTTTATACGCAATGGACTTAGCCAAGGACTTAACCCTAGAATTGCATGCTCCAATAGATTTAGAAGCTAGCACCTCACAAGCACATTAGGACACTTTGAATGATAACTTAGACTGGGTTGAGATGCTTAGGTCTATGCCTTGACTCAAGATGCTTTAAGTCAGTGCATCAAGAGCAGTTGGGGCGATAAAAATATTTGAACAACAATCAAGCTAAGTGTTCAAGCTTAGAAAATCTAACTTGATCAGATCACTTAACTTGACTAATCCTAGTGAAAGATGCTGTTATATAATAGTTAGTAAGTAGCTAAATGGGTTAGACAGGACCCGAACGAGTTCAATTTAGTTTGTTTTTTTTTGTTTGGACTCACTAGAATTGGTTCAATATGTGTTTAAAATAATGTAAAATAAACTAGCTCTGATACATAATTTCTTTTCATCCAGTATATTTTTTTTGATATATGGCAAAGGGGGAGAGTAAAAAAAAGTAAAGCTAAAATTGTTTTAAGTGAGAAAAAGTAAAAGATAAATTTTTTGCAAAGTTTTTAAGTGCATAAATTTTTAAGTGCAAAATGTTTTAAGTGCAAAATTGTTTTTTTGCAAAAAATTTTTAAGTGTAAAATTTTCAAAATGCAGAAATTTTTTAAAGTGCAGAAAATTTTAAGTGCAAAATTTGTTACAAGTAATAAAATTTAAAATTCCCTTTTCAAGAAAAAGTTAAAATTTCCAAAAGGTGGCTTAACTTTTTCAACTTCAAAAGTTTTGCAAAAAGTAACTTTATAAAACTTTGCTTATTTTATTTCTAAAAGATTTTTACTTTTTCCTCAAGAAGGGTACACTTAATCAAAAAGTTTTTTTTTGAAAAACTGCATATTTTTGAAAGCTTCAGGGGGAGAATCTTTAATTCATAGGGAGCTTAATGCATGCTTTTCATAAATATTTTTTTAAAGGGGAAAGAGAGGAAATATGCCTGCTTTAAATAACTGTTTTACTTTTATGTTTTAACTTAACTTTTAAACTAGGTTGCCATAGATCAAAAAGGGGGGGATTGTTGGTGTCAGAAGCACCAGATCGAACCTGGGTTTTGAAAATGGCAAAGGGTTCAAAGGTAAGGTTAAATCATTATCTAATGAATCTGTTAAGTGTGCAGGAAAAGTCCTAGGTAAACTGTAGCGACCCACCTTCTCTACCTTAGACGGACCGTTACTTTTTCTACTTCTTGACTCTAATGCAACGACTAAAATTGCGGAACTTTCTTTAACTTTATTTTTTGTATTTAAATCTATCTAAGAATGATATTCAAACATTAATAGTCATGCATTTAAACTCATCACACAAGGTTCTATAATATTACTAGAGCATTATGGAATATGAATGCAACTTTTCTAAGCATATTTAAAGCAATAAAACTTAATTCAAAAGGAGACTAATAACATCTTGGCACTTGCATCAAATAACTCCTAAGCATTTTTACCTATCCAAACTCCACTTATCAGATTCTATAACATTTCTAGAACATCATAGAATATAAATCTTACTTTTCTACCGAATTTACAAGTATTTTAAACACAATTAGGACTTAGTCCAAAAGGGAATAATAAGCTCAAGAATAAGTCTAAAATTCAATGTATCAACATGCTAAACTACTCATGCCCTTGCTCATCTAGTGCATTCACAAAAGTATGCATACTAATTGAAATGACATGGAATCTTCATTCTACAAAATTGAGCATGTAAAACTATCCGAAGCATAAATGTTTAATAAACTCCATCACACAATAACTTGGAACTTGGAAACCTTAAACATTGCATTTCAAATAAGCTAGACTGTCTCGTCCCAAGGACCTCTCCAAGGTCAGCCACCACACACACGTCACTCAGCACCGCCTCGTCGTCTTCCTTCAGAATTGCATGCCTTTACCTTTATCTGCAGCAAGAGGAAATGCAACTAATAAGCATAAAGCTTAGCAAGTACTATCTAGCTCACAAAATCTCGAAATGTGCAAGCATGCTTTTTAAACAATGTGAAATCACATGAGATACTTTTATGCTTAAAAGAAACACTAAAACATGTATAACTCAAAACATGCATACTCAAGCATTAATAAGTCTTAACTCACTTTTTCTTGGCTTAACTTGAAACTTTAGCAATTCTTTAACTTTAAATCTTTCTTTAACTTTTAGAAAACTTCCTTAAACTTTAGAAAAACTTTGCTAAAGCATATACTTGAAAATAATAACTCACTTGGATTCACTTAAGACGTAAGTACCATCTTATGCGCGTTCCCTAAAAGGTTGGGGTAGCGAGCCGCCAATCCTAATAGAGCAGACCTTGGTCTACCAGGGCCAAGACCTTGGAATTGGACACCTGGATTTCTTTAACGACGCCCTTGGACGCCGGGTACTGGCCTTAGAAAATAAAATAGCTTTTCTCTCTTTTCTTTCTTATCTTTATATGCCTTGGCATTTTATCGAACACCTTGTGTGCCCAAATCCCTAAGTCTTGACTTTTGGGGATTTCGTAAGGCCTTGGCCTTCTCTTTTCTTTTTCTTTATCTTTCTTTTCTTTTCTTATAGATTTCTTAGACCCTAAACTCACATAGGATACTCTATCAAATATATATAAGCATATAATGAACTAAGATCACATGCAAAATCTTAACTAAAAGTAAATATCTCCTTTAAAACTTTTAAGGGAAAATTCTTGCGGAAAACCGCCTCTTACTGCAGGTGAGCAGTACTTACCTTGATATTTTGGACTTACAACCAAGAACGGCGTCGGAGGTTCCGGAGAAACTCGGAGTCTCGGAGATTTCTTCGCGCTCACGCGTTCCTCTCGTCGCGGGAATTCCGAATATTGGAAGATCTCTCGGAGGAGAGCCTTGGCCGGCCATCGGAGGAAAGCCCCAGGGCTTGGCGTGGTTGGCGTACGCACAAGAGAGGAGAAGGATCGGGCGGAACTTGAGATCTCGATGAACCGTTCGCGCCTACGCGTTCCTCTCGTCGAGACGAACGAAACGCTCCGCACTCCTTGGTTCTCCCTTGGCCGGCGCCCCCTTAGAAGAGGAGAGGAGGTGGTGTGGCGTGCACACAAGAGAGGGGAAGAGGGGGGGGGGGGGGCGGGGCGGCATGCGTGTGTCTTGGGCGAGGAAGAGAGTTTAGATGAGAGAAATAAAATTTCTCTCTTTAACTATCTATTTATACTTAGGGTTATTTAAGTCCAACTTATAACTTAACTTAATATCTCTCTATCTTCTTTCAGCACACCCCTGCTGGGGCTCCTGGTTAACCCGACCAACTTAAGTCGTTGGTCCCATGGGAGGTTTCGGGTTCAAAACTCGTCCAGGCAACTTTTTGCCGAAGACTCTATTTCTTTTAATAAAAATACTAAACGGACTCGGAAAATTCCATAAAAATATTCTAAAAATTCCTAAAAATACCTAGAATATTTCTAAAACATTTTTAAATAGTTCTAAGGACTTTAAGAACTTCAATATGGAAATTTCGGGGCATTATAATCCCCCATACCTTATAAAAATTCGTCCTCGAACTTAAAACAATTCTGGATATTTTTCTCTCATGCTGTCTTCACGTTCCCAAGTAGCTTCCTCATGCTTTTGATTCTTCCAGATGACCTTCACTAGCGGCACTTCTTTATTTCTTAATCTTTTAACTGCTTTGTCCACTATCTGTGTCGGTCTGCTCTCATAGCTAAGATCTTCTTGAATCTGTACTGACTGAGGCTGAATCACTTGGTTAGGATCGTGAATACACTTCTTTAGCATAGAGACATGAAATGTACTGTGGATAGCTGACATATCCTCTGGTAAGTCCAGCTCATATGCTACCTTACCAACCCTCTTTATGATCTTGTAGGGTCCTATGTAGCGAGGACTTAGCTTGCCCTTTTTGCCAAATCTCATCACTCCCTTCATAGGTGTAACGACCCGGAAAATTCTCTTAATATTTTATTAAAATATTAAGCATGTTTAAATAATTTTCCAAGGAACCTAGAAATATTAAGGAGAACTTTGGCCTAGAAAATCCATGTTTTCTCATTTAAATTGAGAAAACTAAGTACCAATGAGCTTTAAATGGGCTCCAAAAATGGATATTAATTAGGTAAAATTAATATAAATTAGGTAAAATTAATATAAATATAAAAGAATTTTATTTAAGAATATTGGCATAATTATGGGGGATTTTAGGGGGGATTTTCGGAATTTAGGGAATAAAAATAATAAAATAAATGAAATAAAAATAAAATAAAAATAAATGTGCATGGGCCAAGGATTGAACCTTGGACATCTTGTACAACCATAAATGCTTTAACCAACTCACCTAGTAAGGAATTCTTATAAGTAAATGAAGTAGAGGGAGGTTAAGAAGTAGAAGGAGATGAAGGGTCATGGAGAGGCTCTTCATTTGCCTCTTTAAAGGAGCTATAAAAAGGGGGTTAAGGGGGTTACTTCTCTTCACCATCAAGTGCATTTGCTCCTCTCCTCCCTCCTCATTCTAACCGAAACTCTAAGGAAGAGTTCTCCCTTGGAAAAGCTTCCACCAAGGCTCCATCACCCAAGATCTAAAGTTCTTACAAGCATCCAAGGACTAGGTGTGGTCAAGAGACATCAAGTTTCTTCCTTCTCTCCATCCAAGGTCAAAAATTTAGAAACCCCAAGGTAAGACTCCCTCACCTGTGGTATAATAGTTCCCTCTGATTTTTATGATTTTTAGTATGATATAGTGGTTGGATTTCGAATTAGATGTTGAAAGGAAAGAAAACCAAGACCCTCATGTTTAAGGGTTTCGGCCACCTTGATTTGTAGGTCTATAAATATGCTAAAAATCTGTATAATGATATTTAATGTTCCCGGATGATGTTTAGAAGTTAAGTATAATTTTTGGGAATTTTTGGAGTACCCTAAGACACCTTAAGGTTTCGGACAACATGAAAGGAACCAAACTAAGAACCCTAAGTTTAAGGGTTTCGGCCACCATGATTTATAGGTCTATAAATATGATAAAAATATGTATAATGATATTTAATGTTTCCTGATGATGTTTAGAGGTTAATTATAATTTTTGGGAATTTTTGGAGTACCCTAAGACACCTTAAGGTTTCGGACAACATGAAAGGAACCAAACTAAGAACCCTAAGTTTAAGGGTTTCGGCCACCATGATTTATAGGTCTATAAATATTCTAAAAATATGTATAATGCTATTTAATGTTCCCTTATGATGTTTAGAGGTTATGTATAATTTTTGGGAATTTTTGGAGTATCCTAAGACACCTTAAGGTTTCGGCCAACATGAAAGAAGCAAAACCAAGACCCCTAGGATTGAGGGTTTTGGCCACCATGATTTTAAAGTCTATAATCATGAAAAAAATCTTTATAATGTTATTTAATGTTCCCTTATGATGTTTAGAGGTTAAGTATAATTTCTGGGAATTTTTGGAGTACCCTAGGACACCCTAGGGTTTCGGCCAACATGAGAGAAACAAATCAACACCCTAGAGACCCTATGGGTTTCGGCCACCATGGTTTAGGGTTCAAAAATGATGCTAAAAATCTTGATAATGTTGTATAATATTCTCTTATGAGGTTTAGGAATTAAATATAATTTTTAGAAATTTTTGGGGCACCCTAGGATACCCTAGGGTTTCGGCCAACAACAAGACCTCATGGGTGGAGTTGGGTCTAAAACCCCAAGCATGTGTTTGATGTATTAACATGATATAAGAGAGATGGAGGGTGTTTATGTGAATGTTTCACATAGCTTTGAGACCCTATAGGTTTCGGCCAAGTACCCTAATAGGGTGGGAAGTTAGGACTTATTTCAAGTAAGGGCCCCAATGGCCCTATGGTAAGGTATGGTTGATGTTTAAGCAATTTGATTTGGGGTTTTAATGGAATTTTTTCATACCCCCATGGCCTTGAAGTTTCGGTCGAGAGCAAGTTTAGGGTTAAAGGATTAGGGTTGGGCTTAAGTAGGGAACCAAAGGGGTTCCTATGGCCTAGTATATGTGTATGAGTTACCAAGATATATGTTTAAGTAAGATGGAAGAAGTTCTATGTTAACCAAACCTTTAGTTTGTTTGTCATGGATTATAGGATAAGTCATAGATGTTTAGACATGTACCATGATTTATGAATAATATGTAAGTATGCCATGTCTTATGAATGATGAATGATATGTCATGTTTATGAATGATATGCCATGTTTATGAATGTTTATGAATGATATGCCATGTTTATGAATGATATGACATGTTTATGAAGGATATGCCATGTTTTATGAATAAGATGTAAGTATGCCATGTTTTATGAATAAGGTTAAAGTACATGCCTTTAGGGCATAATGATGATGTTAAGTATGATGAATGAATGATGATGAATGACAAGTATGATGAATGAAAAATGATGCTTATGTCTTTAAGGCATAAATATGTTAAACGACACGGTCGATGGTTGACGGTACGACGGTCGAAAGGACCGGTAAATGGGCCGATAGACGGACCGAGCCGTAACAAGTATGCTATGTTAAGTATGCCATGAATGTCTCATGAATGATGAAGCATGTAAAGTATTTTATTTTATGAATGGGCTTGTACCGGACCGAAGTATGGGTCCAAGGGATGGGCACCTTAAGAACGCCCCGGTTCTGGACTACCGACTATGCTGTCCATGGTTCTGGCACTACCGATGCTGTGCAACAGGGATGGGCACCTTAAGAACGCCTCGGTTCGGGGACTACCGACTATGCTGTCCTTACCCTAGTAGGTCGAGGCTAGCTACCTCGTATTTACTTAGGGATGCGCGCTTATGATGTATGTATGTGGTACAAGCCAGGGCCCCAATGATATGATGAATATGTTTAAGCATTTAAAAGTATGTTTTTAAAGATTAAGCATCCTTATATATATATATGCATTTGCCACATGCATCCATCCATGTTATGCATTATGTTATGAAAAGTATGTTTATGAAAGGTATGTTATGAAGGTATGGTTATGCCATGATTTATTTATGTTTCTGCCATGATGTAATTATGTTTATGCCATGATTTATTTATGTTTATGCCATGATGTAATTATGTTTATGCCATGATTTATTTATGTTTATGCCATGATGTAATTATGTTTATGCCATGATTTATTTATGTTTATGCCATGATGTAATTATGTTTATGCCATGATTTATTTATGTTTATGCCATGATGTAATTATGTTTATGCCATGGTTTATTTATGTTTATGCCATGATGTAATTATGTTTATGCCATGATTCATTTATGTTTATGCCATGATTCATTTATGTTTATGCCATGATTTAATTTTGTTATGCTAAGTTAGAATTCCATGACTTTATTTATGTTTATGCTAAGTTAGAATTCCATGATATTTTGCTAGTTTAGGATACTATGATTTAATTATGTTTATGTTAAGTGAGATTGCCATGATTTTATTTATATTCAAGCTAGTTAGGGTGCCATGATTTAATTATGTTTATGCTAAGTTAGAATGCCATGATCTTATTTATGCCCATGTTAATTTTGAAGCCATGATTTAAGTAGGTTTGTGCTAAGATAGAATGCCATGATTTTATTTAGGTTCATGCTAAGAATGGTTGTGAGGTTATGTTTATTATGTTATGTCTATGCCAAGTATTATGTCATGCTATGAATGTTTACGATGTTGATGTCTATGTCAAGTATTATGCTATGCCATGAATGTCTTATGGTTATGTTTATGTCATGCTATGAATGTGATGAAGCTATGGCTATGTCATGATGAAAGTATGCTATGTGATGATAAGGCTTATGTTCTAAGTAAAGCACTAAGTATGCTAATGTTTCATATGCTCATGATAATTGATGAATGGTTTTAGTGAGTAGGAAAGAGTCTTACTAAGTCTGTGTGCTTATAGTCTTATTTCCTTATACCGCAGATCACGCAAGGGGACAGTAAGGAAGCAGCAGGAGGGCGTCAAAGAATGTGTGTGATAGTGACTTGGCCAAGAGACCATATGTTTGCTGGTCTTATGATAGAACTTTACCTTTACTATTAAGTACTTGAATATGACTCTATGACATGATGCTAAAGTATGACATGATGCTAAGTATGACATGATGCTAAAATATGACATGATGCTAAGTATGATATGATGCTAAGTATAAAGTTAATACGTCAAGTTCCCATGTTATGATGCTAGGAATGGTAGTAAGTGCATGTAGGTGTAAGTTTAAAGGTTTCCGCTGCATTATGATGTCTACATGCCCTAAGTATGTATGTTAACGTAACGCCGCTTTATGAAAAAAAAAAAAGCGGGCGTTACAATAGGAGCGACCTTGAGGAATACTGAATCTCCAACTTGGAATTCCAGTGGCCTACGGTGTGTGTCAGCATAACTTTTCTGTCTACTCTGGGCAGTCTCAATCCTCTGGTGGATCATCTGGATAGCCTGAGTGGTCTCATCTACAAGCTCAGTCTGGCTGCCTAGTCCTGACTCCATCTCTTTCTTCTCACCAGCTTCTTGCCAACATATGGGTGATCTGCATTTTCTGTCATACAATGCCTCATAAGGTGCCATCCTGATGGTGGCCTGATAGCTATTGTTGTAGGCAAACTCAGCTAAGCACAGAAATTTACACCAACTACCTTTAAAGTCCAACGCACAAGCCCTGAGCATGTCTTCTAAAATCTGATTTACTCTCTCTGTTTGTCCATCTGTCTGGGGATGGAAAGCTGTGCTGAACTGAAGTCTGGTGCCTAGGGTGTCCTGAACACACCTCCAAAAATGGGAGATGAACCGCCCATCTCTGTCAGAAACGATCGATTTCGGAACTCCGTGAAGCCTGATCACTTCTTTCACGTACAGCTGTGCTAACTGCTCTACCGAATACGATAACTTGATGGCTAGGAAGTGGGCAGACTTGGTCAATCTGTCCACTATCACCCATATTGCATCGTGTCCATGGGTGGTCCTTGGGAGACCTGTGATAAAATCCATGGATATCTCTTCCCACTTCCACTCTAGAATGGGGAGAGGCTGCAGAACTCCTCCTGGTCTCTGGTGCTCTGCTTTGACTCTCTGGCAGGTCAAGCAGGTACTGATATATCTGGCCACGTCTCGCTTGAGTCCAGACCACCAGAATCTTTGCTTTAAATCTTGGTACATCTTGGTAGAACCAGGATGCATAGAGTACGGGGTACTGTGGGCTTCTTCTAAAATATTCTTTCTTAGTTCCTCATCATTGGGGACGCAAAGGCGGTCTCCAAGATAGAGGATGCCACTATCTGATACTCGAAACTCTGAATTTTCTGTCTCTTGGATCTCCTGCTTGATCTTCTGGATCTCTGGGTCTTGACTTTGCTTTCTTTGTATCTCCACAAGCAGGGTTGACTCTAGAGTCAATGCAGAAAGTTGCCCAATTATTACCTCGACTCCAAAATCCTTTATTTCTTTCTGAAGTGGTAGAGATAGTGATGATAGGGACATCAGTGCTGCACAGGATTTTCTGCTCAGTGCATCTGCCACTTTATTAGCTTTACCTGGGTGGTAGAGGATTTCACAGTCATAATCTTTGACCAACTCTAGCCACCTGCGCTGCCTCATATTCATATCCTTCTGAGTGAAGAAGTACTTCAAACTCTGATGGTCTGTGAAGATTCTGCACTGCACTCCATACAGGTAGTGTCTCCAGAGCTTCAGTGCAAAAACCACAGCTGCTAGCTCAAGGTCATGAGTAGGGTAATTCTTCTCATAGTCCTTGAGCTGTCTGGAGGCATATGCTATTACTTTACCGTCTTGCATGAGGACAGCTCCAAGGCCCATCTTGGATGCATCACTGTAGATGTCAAAGGCCTTGTCACTCTCTGGAACAGTCAGGATGGGAGCACTAGTCAATCTTTTCTTCAGTTCTAGGAAGCTGTGCTCGCATTTATCTGACCACTCAAACTTCTGATTCTTTCTGGTCAGGACTGTGAGAGGAGAGGCTATTCTGGAAAAGTCCTCCACAAATTTTCTGTAATATCCCACCAGGCCTAAGAAGCTTCTGATTTCACTGGCATTCTTGGGTCTACACCAGTTGCTAACTGCTTCTATCATGGCTGGATCGACTTGAATGCCTTCTTTGGATACAATGTGACCTAGGAAGGTCACCTGATCTAGCCAAAACTCACACTTTGAGAATTTTGCATAGAGCTTCTCCTGCTGAAGGATCTGCAGCACTATCCTCAAGTGTGTAGCATGGTCCTCTAGAGTCTGTGAGTATATGAGAATATCATCAATAAATACAATGACGAATTTATCGAGATACTCCCTGAAGATGTGGTTCATCAGCTCCATGAAGACTGCTGGAGCATTGGTTACTCCAAAAGGCATCACTACAAATTCGTAGTGGCCGTATCTTGTCCTGAAGGCCGTCCTGGGATGTCACTTTCTTTAACCTTTAGCTGATGATACTCAGAACGCAGATCTATCTTCGAGAACACTGTAGCCCCTTTGAGTTGATCAAATAAGTCATCTATTCTAGGAAGGGGGTACTTGTTCTTGATGGTTACCTTGTTCAGAGCTCTGTAGTCTATGAACAGACGCATAGACCCATCCTTCTTTTTGACGAAAAGCACAGGAGCTCCCCAGGGTGAATGACTCGGGCGAATGAAGCCCTTGTCTAGTAGCTCCTGGAGTTGCTCTTGTAATTCCTTCAACTCTGCTGGAGACATACGATATGGGGCCTTCGAGACCGGACCGGTACCTGGTACTAGCTCGATCTCGAATTCCACTTCTCTGCTGGGAGGTAGTCCAGGTAGTTCTTCTGGGAATACTTCTGGATACTCACAGACTACCCGTGCATCCTCCTGCTTGCGCTCTTCCTTTGCTTCTATGTCCACTATGCGTGCAAGAAAACCAGCACAGCCTTGTTCTAGCATCTGGTGGGCTGCCAAGGCTGAGAGGAATTTCTGAGTCTTCCTCCTTGGGGCTCCTTGAAATTCAAATGGTGATTCTCCTTCTGGACTGAAAACCACCTTCCTCCGGCGACAGTCCACTGAAGCGTTGTACTTACTGAGGAAATCCATGCCCAGTATGACGTCGAAGTCTTGCATCGCAAGGACTATTAGATCGACATATAGCTCTCGGTCTAAAATCTTGATTGACACAGCCCGGAGTCTCTGGGTGGATTCCATGATTTCCCCTGAAGGGAGAGTTGTCAGGAATCTGGACTCCCAACTCTCTGCAGGCACCTGTAACTTACTAGCAAAAGGTACTGATACGAAAGAATGGGCCGCCACAGTGTCAAACAGTGTAGTAGCTAAATGCTGAAAAATAACTATTTGACCTGTTACGACCGTGGAGGCGCTGGCAGCTTCTTCCTTCGTGAGGGAAAAGACTCTGGCATTGGTTGAAACTGGTGCTGCTTCCAACCTTCCCTGACTGATCTGAGGTCCCTCCAGTATAGTAGGCATGTAATGTAACTGAGGCTTGCCTCCATACTGTACGGACTGCTGAGGAAGTACCTTAAACTTGTTTGGGCAGTCTTTGGATCTGTGTCCCTCTTGTCCACATGAGTAGCATCTAGTTACACCCAAAAGGCATGCTCCTGGATGGGTCCTCCCACACTTAGGACAAGGTGGATACCTAGCTTGCTTATTCTTTGGGTTTCCTTTTTGGCTGCCAGGCCACTGCTTCCTTTTGTGGTTCTTGTTCTTCCAGTTCTGGTTATTTGGCTGAGGCTTCTGGCCTCCCGTTGTCTTGTTCTCAATCAGGACTGGCTTCTGCTGTGTTTGTTGTGCCTTGATGCTATTCAGATAGTGCTCTGAGATTAGAGCACTACTGACCAACTCCTCGCTAGTGTGGGGTCGGCGCGTCCCGCTGTTCACGTTGAGTGCTATTTCAGGGTTCAGCATGCGGAGTATCAGTCTGACTCGCTCCTTCTCTGTGCTGACTAGCTCTGGGCAGAGGCGAGCTAGTCTGTTGAACTTCGCGACTGCTTCTCCCACTGGTAGGTTACCTTGTCTGAACTCCATGAAGTCCTCGTAGTGCTTGTTGGTAACTCGCATGTGGAAGAACTCCTCATAGAACTCTTGCTCGAAATCTGTTCAGCTCATCTGGTTGACTATCCTCTTACTCTTGACCCGCTCCCACCGCATACGAGCATCTCCAGTTAGGCAGAAGGAGGGACATTTGACCTTCTCGACTTTTGACCAGTCAAGAAGCTCCATTGTGCTCTCTAAAGTCTTGAACCAAGCCTGGGCATCCCAGGGCTCAGTCGTGCCTGAGAAGCTTTCAGGTTTCAGCCTCTGCCACTGGACGAGGTATGCTTCTTGTCTTCGGTTCACGGCAGGGGTCTCCTGTGTGACTGATGGAACTTCAGCCACCACTGGAGTTTCCACTCCTGCTGTGGGTGGTATAGGGGGCACTGGGTGCTGATTTGCCATCAGTGTGGCGATGGTCTTCTATTGCTCTGAAATCTGAGCTTGCATTTGAGCAATGACTGCCATCAGGTTTGGCTGTTCTGTGCCAGGCTCATTGTTATCTTGAACTGGAGTTCTGTTCCTTGCATTAGGAGCTCGGTCTCTTCTTGCCATCTAATAATGCATAAGGGAACAGGAAATCACTACTACATCTCTAGGCATAAACTTGTCTTCTTACTTTGTAACCTAATATCCATTCTAGGGATTAAATATGATTCCGTGATACTAAGGTATTAAACATGCTTCCTTGTTCTATGCACATATGAGTAAGTACTTAAGCATTTCTCTATACTGCAATTAAATAAAGGAGCAATAGAAAAACTGAAACTTAAAACTTTCTTACTTGAAGACGGCAAGGTTGATGCTGATGTGTGTGTGATGCTGGAGAATAGGAATTGCTCTGATACCAACTGTAGCGACCCGCCTTCTCTACCTTAGACGGACCGTTACTTTGTCTACTTCTTGACTCTAATGCAACGACTAAAATTGCGAAACTTTCTTTAACTTTTTTTTTGTATTTAAATCTATCTAAGAATGATATTCTAACTTTAATAGTCATGCATTTAAACTCATCACACAAGGTTCTATAATATTACTAGAGCATTATGGAATATGAATGCAACTTTTCTAAGCATATTTAAAGCAATAAAACTTAAATCAAAAGGAGACTAACAACATCTTGGCACTTGCATCAAATAACTCCAAAGCATTTCTACCTATCCAAACTCCACTTATCAGATTCTATAACATTTCTAGAACTTCATAGAATGTAAATCTTACTTTTCTACCGAATTTACAAGCATTTTAAACACAATTAGGACTTAGTCCAAAAGGGAATAATAAGCTCAAGAATAAGTCTAAAATTCAATGTATCAACATGCTAAACTACTCATGCCCTTGCTCATCTAGTGCATTCATAAAAGTATGCATACTAATTGAAATGACATGGAATCTTCATTCTACAAAATTGAGCATGTAAAACTATCCGAAGCATAAATGTTTAATAAACTCCATAACACAATAACTTGAACTTGGAAACCTTAAACATTGCATTTCAAATAAGCTAGACTGTCTCGTCCCAAGGACCTCTCCAAGGTCAGCCACCACACACACGTCACTCAGCACCGCCTCGTCGTCTTCCTTCAGAATTGCTTGCCTTTACCTTTATCTGCAGCAAGAGGAAATGCAACTAATAAGCATAAAGCTTAGCAAGTACTATCTAGCTCACAAAATCTCGAAATGTGCAAGCATGCTTTTTAAACAATGTGAAATCACATGAGATACTTTTATGCTTAAAAGAAACACTAAAACATGTATAACTCAAAACATGCATACTCAAGCATTAATAAGTCTTAACTCACTTTTTCTTGGCTTAACTTGAAACTTTAGCAATTCTTTAACATTAAATCTTTCTTTAACTTTTAGAAAACTTCCTTAAACTTTAGAAAAACTTTGCTAAAGCATATACTTGAAAATAATAACTCACTTGGATCCACTTAAGACGTAAGTACCATCTTATGCGCGTTCCCTAAAAGGTTGGGGTAGCGAGCCGCCAATCCTAATAGAGCAGACCTTGGTCTACCAGGGCCAAGACCTTGGAATTGGACATCTCGATTTCTTTAACGACGCCCTTGGACGCTTGGTACTGGCCTTAGAAAATAAAATAGCTTTTCTCTCTTTTCTTTCTTATCTTTATATGCCTTGGCATTTTATCGAACACCTTGTGTGCCCAAATCCCTAAGTCTTGACTTTTGGGGATTTCGTAAGGCCTTGGCCTTCTCTTTTCTTTTTCTTTATCTTTCTTTTCATTTCTTATAGATTTCTTAGACCCTAAACTCACATAGAATACTCTATCAAATATATATAAGCATATAATGAACTAAGATCACATGCAAAATCTTAACTAAAACTAAATATCTCCTTTAAAACTTTTAAGGGAAAATTCTTGCGGAATACCGCCTCTTACTGCAGGTGAGCAGTACTTACCTTGATATTTTGGACTTACAACCAAGAACGGCGTCGGAGGTTCCGGAGAAACTCAGAGTCTCGGAGATTTCTTCGCGCTCACGCGTTCCTCTCGTCGCGGGGATTCTGAATATTGGAAGATCTCTCGGAGGAGAGCCTTGGCCGACCACCAGAGGAAAGCCCTAGGGCTTGGCGTGGTTGGCGTGCGCCCAAGAGAGGAGAAGGATCGGGCGGAACTTGAGATCTCGATGAACCGTTCGCGCCTACGCGTTCCTCTCGTCGAGACGAACGAAACGCTCCGGACTCCTTGGTTCTCCCTGGCCGGCGGCCCCTTAGAAGAGGAGAGGAGGTGGTGTGGCGTGCGCACAAGAGAGGGGAAGAGGGGGGGGGGGGGCGGCGTGCGTGTGTCTTGGGCGAGGAAGAGAGTTTAGATGAGAGAAATAAAATTTCTCTCTTTAACTATCTATTTATACTTAGGGTTATTTAAGTCCAACTTATAACTTAACTTAATATCTCTCTATTTTCTTTCAGCACACCCCTGCTGGGGCTCCTGGTTAACCCGACCAACTTAAGTCGTTGGTCCCATGGGAGGTTTCGGGTTCAAAACTCGTCCAGGCAACTTTTTGCCGAAGACTCTATTTCTTTTAATAAAAATACTAAACGGACTCGGAAAATTCCATAAAAATATTCTAAAAATTCCTAAAAATACCTAGAATATTTCTAAAATATTTTTAAATAGTTCTAAGGACTTTAAGAACTTCAATATGGAAATTTCGGGGCGTTACATAAACTAGGGACGAAGTCCTGACGAGGGTTGGGAAATAAGTCCTGGCGGTGGACTGGGCACTGAAAACCTAATCATGGGTTGGGCAATAAGTCCTGGTCGTGGATTAGGCACTGAAGACCTGCCCGAGGGTTAGGTAATAAGACCTGGTTGTGGACTGGGCACCGAAGTCCTAATCCGGAAGATCAGGTAGATGTCTTAGCCGGTCGGGAGCTGCGGACAGAAGTAGAGACGAGTCGACGAATGGACATCTCGAGATCCGACAAATCTCGGAGGCCGAGCAAAAGTGCAACTGGAGGAGCCGGTTGGCAAAAGGTAACTTCTCCTGAGAGGAGTAGGTGAGGATGCATTCCACGGAAGAGGGATCATTAGGCGTCGGCTCGACTTAGGGTTCCATTTGGGAAGCCCAAAGTCAGAACCAAGACAGCGCAGACTGTTACTTGTACTTAATTTTACTATTATTGTTGTTCTGGAACTAACCCTGGTTGTAGGACCAAAAGGTAGGAGTTTTTGCATCCCAGGCGTCTGAGAGGACTCAGGCGCCCGAGAACACAGGCACCTGTATTGATACAGGTGCCCCAGATGGGCTATTCCAGAGTCTGCGAAGCGAGCCTCCACGTCAGCATGGGAGGCGCCCGTGAGCAGTCTGGCAGCCCAGACGTCCCAAGCGCCCTGCATAAGGGGATAAGCGTTGGCGAGTCTGCGGATGAGGACGCAGCCAACTTGATGACGTGGCAGGCACCCTATAGCAATAGGGGTGCCCTGGACGCCTGTATAAAAAGGGGTTCACCCCCTTGCTTCCGGACAACACTTTTCCAACTCAAGCACACAAGCGCTCAGTTCTGTTTTCTCCGTGCTCGAGTTCCAAGCGCCATCAATGCTCCAAATCGACGACCAGCTACATCAGCCTTCAAATTATTTTCCTGTTGTCTCTATTCTTTTTAAGTGTTTTACTTAAATTTTGTGTTCGTGATTCAACTCTTGTAATACTTTTTCAAATATAGAATTGCCCAACGAAAACGGTCAAGAACTGTGGGCTTTGGAGTAGGAGTCGTTATAAACTCTGAACCAAGTAGAAAGTAAAGGAGTTAACATTGCATTAATTATTCCGCTGCGCAATATTCTTTTCATATCCGAATGTTTATCGATATTCACCCTCTCTATCGGTTTTAAATGATCCCACAAGATTATGACTGCATCATTAGCTATCATCTTGCGAAAGTTAATGTGATGGAAAACGCATTGTGCAGGAAGTCCAGAGGAGTTGTAGCTTGTCATCGAGTGTCGATTACAGAGTTGGGACTCAAGGAACAGACTCAGACTGAGAGAGGTTTATTGGTAACAATGGTTGCTCAGTCATCGATCAGGACGAAGATCAGAGAGGCTGAGGCCAATAATCAACATCGATAGTGTTAGTAGGAGCCCTAGAGCCAATTATGTGATAATTGACTAAGGACTTTTTGTATCATATTCTATCATTAATAAAGGCATGTTTGGTTATTATACTTTATATTTGTGCCAAATAACTAAGTATAATAATGTTGTTGAGTAGTAGGTTCTTATCTACATTATATCGATTGGTTGAATCGATAGTGAGATGATGTAGAGAACACTATACTAAACCATTCCTAGTCAAACATTAGTATTCAAGGATAATATTAATGCATGGAGACTAGCATGTAGGTCAATTGATGACTTGAGCTCACAAGTCATGGAAGTAAAGAAGAAAAGAAGTGAGACTTTTGCCTCGGGTATTTTTGTTATATAAGTCAATCTATCTATTTCCTCTTCTTAGGTATTAGATACCGGTTGTGCATCTTACATTTGTACTAATGTGCGGGCCTTCAAAGAGCTAGATCGTTGACAAAGGGCGAAGTGGACCTACGAGTAAGCAATGACGCAAGAGTTGCTGCTATAGTTGTAGGAACATATTCCTTGTGTTTACCTACTGGGCTTATCTTAGAACTAGAGGAGTGCTTTTATGTACCTACACTAACTAAGAACATAATATCTGTATCTTGTTTGGACAAGAAAGACTTTTCATTTATCATAAAGGACAAATGTTAATCTATAATGTTAAATGATATATTGTATTATAGTGCACCACTTATGAATGGACTATATGTTCTAGGCTTAGAGGACCCAATCTATAACATAAATACCTAACGATTCAAACCAAATGATTTGAACCAAACGTATCTCTAACATTGTCGCTTAGGTCATATAAATGAGAGTCGCATATCCCAGCTCTATAAGGATGGATTATTGGACTCATTTGATTTTAAATCATATGAGACATGTGAATCTTGTCTTCTAGGCAAGATGACCAAGACTCCATTTAGTGGACACTGCGAAATAGCGACATACTTGTTAGGACTCATACATACTGATGTATGTGGCCCATTTAATGTCGCAGCTAGAGAAGGCTATCAGTACATCATCACATTTACTGATGATGTCAGTAGATACAGCTATGTGTATCTAATGAAACACAAGTCGGAATCCTTTGAAAAGTTCAAAGAATTCAAGAGTGAAGTACAAAACCAACTTGGCAAGAGTATCAAGATGCTTCGATCAGATCGAGGTGGTGAATTCCTTAGCCAAGAGTTTCGTGACCATCTAGCAGAGTGTGAGATCATATCCCAACTCACTCCACCTGGAACACCACAATGGAATGGTGTGTCCAAGCGGAGAAATCGTACTCTATTAGATATG
Source organism: Boesenbergia rotunda (assembly GCA_024364735.1). Lineage (NCBI taxonomy): Eukaryota > Viridiplantae > Streptophyta > Magnoliopsida > Zingiberales > Zingiberaceae > Boesenbergia > Boesenbergia rotunda. The sequence continues at coordinate 99,274 of JAGFNQ010006534.1, read as the reverse complement.
GTACGATCGATGATGAGTCAGACAAATCTACCTACTTCCTTCTGGGCATTCGCTCTAGAGACGACTCTTTTTACACTTAACTGAGCTCCATCAAAGGCCATCATAAAGACACCATATACGATATAGATTAGGAAGAGTCCCACGATATCTTTTATGAGGATTTGGGTTTGTGAGTCTTACGATCAATGTCAAGTCTCAGATAAACTTGGATCAAAATATGATAAGTGCTATTTTATAGGATATCTCAAGGAAACGAAGGGATATTTCTTCTACAATCCCACACTAGGCAAAGTGTTTGTCGCTAGAAATGACATTTTTCTCGAAAGAGAGTTTATTTCTAGAAGAAATAGTGGGAGTAAAACCCATCTTAAAGAAGTTCAAGATGCAGATAGTACTGAGGCCTTGATGGATATTGAACATGCACTACAAAGTGTTGTAGATCATGAGATTGTTGCACAAGAAGTTGTGGAGCAACAACCTGTTCAAGTAGACCAACCTCTTCGCAGATCTGATAGGATACGTCGTCAGCCTGGGAGATACTCATTTCTCTTGTCTCACCATGTTGACGTTGTGCTTTTTGAGTTGAACGAGCCTATATCTTATCAAGAAGCTATAATGAGCTCAAATTCTGAGAAATGGCTAGAGGCCATGAAGTCCGAAATGGAATCCATGTACACTAACTAAGTATGGACTTTGGTTGATCCACCAGAGGGAATTAAAGCCAATGGGTGTAAGTGGGTCTTTAAAAGAAAGACTGACATGGATGGTCTTATACATACCTATAAAGGGTGATTGGTAGCCAAAGGTTTCAAGCAGATTTAAGGTATCGACTATGATGAAACCTTTTTACCAGTTGTGATGCTTAAATCTATTCGGATCATGCTTTCAATTGCAACTTACCATGATTACGAGATCTGGTAGATGGATGTCAAAATCACATTCCTAAATGGGAATCTACTCGAGGATGTGTACATTGATAGATGTGTATACTAAAAGACTTGTTCTTTTTATATAAGATCATCTATATTTTGAAAAGAGAATCACAACAACACTAGATGTGTGTTTACATTAGTATATGCATAAAAGTCCAATACTGTGCACTGTAGATAACATGGTGTGTGGTGACACACGGAAGATCATGTTATCAGTCCCTTGCATAGTATAAGTAAGAGGATTACAACCGAGATGGAGTTGGACAAACCATCGGGATGGTTGTAGTGTAGTTAGGTGGGGTTTGTCTTGACCATATAATTACACTAGTGTGTTTTGTGTGCATTGAGCAGGATCAAAACTAGAGATCATTCAATTTGTACTGACTTAATAATTGGATTGGATCTCGGATTTATTATGGAGTACAATCTCTAAATCCCGATATAATAACGGGCACATATAGTTAATTATTATTTCTTTGATTTACCAATGAGCGAGATTTATTCTGTTAAATCAATAGGCCCGGTAAGTTGGGAAATAATAGTAATTATATGGTGTGCCGTTGATTATTGATGGAATTCGTGTCTTAGTTAGTCGGGATGATGATGCCCCCTTGATGAGCTCATAAGGATCATCATGTTAAACCCTGCAGGTGGTTTGATCCTGTTGGACCTTGGATGGTTAGAGAGGGGGTGTGAATAGCCAGACACTTAAACTTTGGCTTCTTTTCTCATTTTTGTGATTAGGGTTAGCAGCGGAAGACAAATAGACAGAAACAAAACACAAACAAAATACAGAAAGAACAAAAGCTAACTCAGAGATGTACAAGGTTCGGGGATAACTTGCCCCTACTCCTTGGCATGCCCGTGAGGTGGGCGATCCCTTGATCGTCGACAGATCAAGCCCTGAAAATCCCGATAGAATAGAACTCCTTCTCGGTGGAGTAACCTCTCCACAACAGTCTCAAGAATGATATCAGATTAAGCACACAGAGACTCGAGATAGCTTACAGAGCGCTAGGACAGAAGGCACAAAGAAGAGAACACTTCACCGAGCTCAACCCAGCACAACTCTCACGCAAGAACTCTCACTCCGCTCTTTATGTATGCTTGCTGATCAACTCGTGAAGTTCTCTACAGTTTCAAAGTTGCCAAGTTCCAAATATCCTATCTCTTCTTCTTCAGCCTTCTTTTAACCTCGTCTCTGCATCACCATGAGCGTCTGCAACTGCTGATCACAGCTCCGTCATCACTGACCCACTGACCTCTACTGGGCTCAGTCCATTGAAACCTCTTCAGTCGAGCCTCAGGTCTATCGCCAGCTCCGCCAGACAGTTGCCAGCTAGCGCCAGAAGTCGTTGAATCCTGCGAATGGAAAACAGACAAACCTGACCGAAGTGAAAGTCGCCAATTGACCCTCCTTCTTGGTTTGTGTCATCCCTGTATCACCTATACACTCATAAGAAGATTAGCATATCAAATCAAATTGAATCAGCAGGGTAACAACATGTATCAGAAGCGATCAGAGTGAAATCAGAAGTCTGACAATGATTCAAATTAATGTTATCAGACACTGATCGGTCACCCTGACCGATCAGTGAATCTCCTGATCGATCAAACACCTGCCTGATCAATCCAGTGAATCTCTAATCGATCACCTTGACCGATCAGAGAACAAGGATCGGTCCACTGACCGATCACAAGGAAGACCAGAAGTCAGCCAAGGCCCGACTCGCAACCCTGATCGGTCACTTGACCGATCAAGTTCGAGCCCTAACCGGTCATCATGACCGATCATGCTAGAGCCTGACCGATCATGCTCCTGCCTAATTGGTCCAAGCATGCCCTGATCGATCCATAGACTGATTAGGGTCTTTGATCGTTCATCAGAATGATCAGAGACCACACAGAAAGTCATGGGATCCAAGCCAAGCCCTGATCGGTCACCAGATCGATCAGGGTACTGCTGATCAGTCCAGCTGACCGATCAACATGTGGATGGACCGATCAAGACCCAGCCTGATCGGTCCAAACCTAACTGATCGGTCCAGCTAACCGATCAGGGTCTTACTGATTTGTTTGTATTCTGATCGGTCATCAGACCGTTCAGTCACCCAACAGAAAGTTTCTGATCTATTTCTGATCGTTCAGCAGACCGATCAGATGCCCTGGGTCGGTCACCAGACCAATCAGACGCCCTGGATCTGTCACCAGACCAAACCATAACCACAGGAGTTAGTGCCAACTCCCTGATCGGACTCCAGACCGATCCATAACCGCAGCAGTTAATGCCAACACCCTGATCGAACCATAGACCGATCCAGCTCCGACTATTTCGACCCTAAGTCCAGAGAATGACCTCCCTTTCCTTCTCTGACTCATTCTGGTCTCGGAGAAAGAGCTCACGTGCCCTCTCCGACTAGTACACTCAATGCTTAGTCCCTCGGACCAAGACTTCGTGCCCAACTTCACTCACCGGGACTTCGTTCAACCTAGCTTCCCTCGCTAGGACCTGGCTTCACTCACCAGTGTTTCCTTCACCTAGCTTCACTCGCTAGGACCCGGCTTCATTCATCGGGGTTTCCTTCCACCTAGCTTCACTCACTAGGACCCAACTTCACTCACCGAGGTTTCCGTCACCCGGCTTCACTCACCAGGACCCGGCTTCACTCACCGGGATTTCTATCACCCTGCTTCACTCACCAGGACCCGGCATCACTCACCGGGGCTCGTGTCCAGTCCCCGGCCAGGACTTAAGCCGAACTTATCTTACTCACCTAAACTTAAATCGTGTCAACAACAAAACAATAATCAGGTCAGACTGCATCAACAATCTCCCCCTTTTTGTTGTTTGACAACCCGATTCTAAGTTTAGGTATCAGAAGTCAAATGAAATCAAATTTCACTATTGCAAGGGAATCAGAGTCCTCCCCCTACTATAGTTATACTCGTAATAACCCTAAATTTAACTAACCAAATTATCCTCCTTTGTCAAACACCGAAAAGGGTGTAGACTTGTTATTAAGTTTAAACAACTCCCCCTTAACCAAGGGTCTCTCCCAAAACAAACAAGAGATGATAATTGGAAAGAATATGAAAAGCATATGAAATGAATATATCAAGACAAGATATACATATGCATCATATGAAAGTAAACATGGACAGTAAAAATCATGGAATAGTAGTCATACACAGAATCCATCAGAATGTCATACACATAAAGTCATGAAATAGTAGTCATAATCAGATTATAGCTAAAAGTATCACTACTGATCAGCAGGATCATCAGACTGCATCGGGTCGAATGAGGTGTCATCTGTTAGTAATATGAGAGAAGTGTCCTAAGGCAATCGCCTTATGATTGTAAACATTTATTTTAATAAATGAAAATTCACTATTTGAGTATACATATTTGTGTATTTGATTGGGATCTTAAACTCATTTACTGAATGTCCGCAATACAATTCACAGCATGAGAGAATTTATGATGAATTCACAACTAGTGATTATCTCTACATGTGCAATTGTGAAGTATTGAAATTGTCCCTAGTCGATGAATTGATAAATAAGGACACTATCAATTCTGTTGAGGCTAGCATGGGTTATTCTCTAATCAGCTGATTCTCACTGGCTGGTGACATTGGGATGTCCGGAGATAAACATGAATGCTAGTTAAGGGAATTAGTTCATTGGAGTGACTGGCTGTAAAACTTCACATGGTAGTCTACATATAGACATGTTAGTGAAGTTCTTACTGCAGCTTAAGTGCAATGTTCCTTTGACTTACGGTGTTGAAGTCATCTTGGTCATGGAGACTTATGCTTTAACATCTTAAGCAAGCATCTCCAAGGAGGTGTGGACCCAGGATGGTTGGGTATAAGCCGAAGTGCCCGAAGATGTTTAAACAGCCTACAAAGGATTCACCACTCCTTGCGAGGGGATGTATACCCAAGGCCTATCGTCGGATTGTTACTCAAAGCCTCTGGCCAGAGCATGACATGTTCAAAGTATGAGTCTCTGAAATACATGAGAGTAATTAGAATCCATTGGACGAGAAAGATATTACTTGGGCTAGGTGTGACGTAGTCAGCCTAGTGGGGACTGACACACACATACCATGTCCTGAACCAAGTGGGTATAAGATGGTGAAGGTAATGGGGCACGATTCATTAGAGCTGCTGAAGGGTTTCAGAATTATTTCTGAGGTCAACCGTTGATCTTTCGATTAATTGGGGGTCATGATGTACTACTAGGTGTCACTCATGATCGTTCTATAATTGGTTGATTATAGACGGCCAACATAAATCGAAAGCCTATTTAGTCACACGCACTACAAGTAATCCGAGGGATTTAAAACGATTTAAAATTTTGATTTTTCAATCAAGAGAAATAAGTCGAATCTGAATTTATCAGAGGCGCATCGGAAGCATAAAATGACTAAGTCTTTTGAAGGCTTATTGGGCGAATTAAATGAGTTTAATTCGCGAGGAGGCGGCTTGGTTTGGCCGGCCAAAGAGGGTCCCCACCCTCTTTGGTTTAGCCGACCACCACATGGAGGGAAACCAATTTATTTGGTTTAAATTATAAAATAAATCAAGCGCGATTTGTTTTATAAAATTATGGATAAATAAATATAAAGAAATTTATATAAAGAGATTTATTTTCATAGAAATTAAAATAAACCTTGGATTAGTTTATTTTATAAAATCAATTATGAATTGATTTTTCCATGATAAGAAAAATTTATATAATAAATTTATTCTTTTATGGAAATTAAAATGAACCATGGATTGGTTTATTTTATTTTATAAAATCAATTATGAATTGATTTTTCCATGATAAGAAAATTTTATATAATAAATTTATTCTTTTCATGGAGATTAAAATAAACTTTAAATGGTTTATTTTATTTTATAAAATCAATTATGAATTGATTTTTCCATGATAAGAAAATTTTATATAATAAATTTATTTTTTTCTAGGGCTGGCGCCCTCTCTCCTCCCCTTTCTCTCTCTAGGGCCGGCGCCCTCTCTCCTCCCCTTTCTCTCTCTAGGGCCGGTGCCCTCTCTCCTCCCCTAGCGCCGGCGCACCGCCTAGGGTTGCCGTGAGCCTCCTCCACCAAGAAGGTGCCAAAGAATAAGAAGAAGCGGGTTTCAACTCCTTCCTTCCCTCGGAATCTTGATTCCATTACTTGGTGGTTAGTTTCCATTTCTCTCTCTTGATATTCTTGTCGTGCCTTTGAAGAATCTAGTAGTTCTGGTCGGCACGAAACTCGTGGCTTTGCGAAGTCATCCCAAAGAGAACTCGGCATGGACGCGAATAGAGGCGGAGCTTCCAAGGGACGCTACGGTTGGATCTCGTCCCTTTCTACGAGTTACGCGAGGTATTAAGTAAATTAGTTTACTTTCTGCAAAATTTTAAATGTATGATCATGTCTCCACAACATAAGGTTGCATGCTAGATACGTGGTTAAAATAATTTGAGAAATTATTTATACTAAATCTTCCGCTGCACGTAATTAAATTTTAAAATTACGGACCCGTATCCTTGTCAACATGCACCCGGTCCCAACAGTGGTATCAGAGCCGGTTAGTGTTCGACATAATCATATAATTGTTTTGCGGAAAACTTTGTCATGATCTTAATTTTGGAAAAAAATTTCAATTATGGAAACTTTCCAATTATGATAAATTTTAGATTTAGGAATTTCAAAGTTTGGAAATCCTCATGAAATTTCGCAAACTTTTGAAATATCCTAGTTTCTGAAATTTTATGATAATTGAGAAAACTTCCCATTTTTGGAAACTTTCCAATTTTGGTAATTTCCTATTTTGGAAATTTTCCAATTTAAAAATATGTAAGTTTTCTTTGTACCAGAAACTTACAATTATTCTGAAAACCTATTATGAAATCTCGCAATTTTGGGCACTTTCTTTCAAGAAAGTCTAGACAAATTTATGGATCATTAATTGACAATTAAATTCGAATTGGTTTTAAATTATTAACAAAATTCTTTATTTTGGATTGAGCCTCGGGGAGCCGTCCAATTTAAAGTTAGTTGTTGTAATTTAATTTCTCATTTTGAATAAAAATTGTCATGTTTAATTTGGTTATGCCTCGAGGAGCGGACCAAATTGGATTTATGACAAATTTCTTTTCTTTGGGTATCTGAGCCTCGTAGAGCCACCCTTAGAAAATAATTTGTTGTAATTAATTAATCTATGAATAAAATATGTGATCAAATCTTGGAAATTTGATTTAAGAGGTGATGCTCTTACATATTGTTGTCTCCAAAATTAATTAGGAAAATGGTTTCCTATAGAATTTTCTTAAAAGAGATTTTCATGAAAATAATATGTGGTTGAATTAAGGGAATCTGTCTCTTAATTTAATAAGATTTGATTTAGAGAAATTAAAAGTCTTAAACATATTATTTTCGAAATTGATTATGACAATTTAGGAAATTGTTTCCCAAAACAATTCCTTGAATAAAGTATGAAATTAGAATTAGCAAATCTGGTTCCTAATTCAATCAATGAGACTTGATAAATTAAGTCACATACATACTTTATTAAGGAAATCGTTAGTCATGACATAATTATATGTCATGAATGTGCTTAGAAAATAAAGGATGAGACCCAAAACCCCTTACAAAATATTAAGGCTAACACCTTCCATTAATATGGTTAGAATCGGAGTTTTGTTTCTCGTTTGGGTTGATGGACACATCCATGCCCGGCTTGAACCTCAACATGTTCAAACCATGGAATTAGTTTATGAATAATATAGTTGGAGTCAGAGGTCAATCCTTAGTTTTGGTTGTTGGACACATCTAAGCCTGACTAAACGGTTGAATGAGCTCCAACCATATTAAAACTATTTCTTGATTAATGGGTCAGCCTTAAGCTTGGAGCATCGATTTGTTGTGCCACAGCCAAGGTCGATGTAAAGAGAGGTGCAGTTGGTGTAACGACCCAGAAAATTCTCTTAATATTTACTTAAAATATTAAGCATGTCTAGATAATTTTCTGAGGAACCTAGAAATATTAATGCAAACCTTGGCCTAGAAAATCCATGTTTTCTCATTTAAATTAGGAAAAAGGGCACTAATGGGCCTTATATGGGCTTTTTAGTACCATAATTTTTGGTGGATTTTAGGTGAAAATTAGTATAAATATAAAGGGATTTTAATAAGAAATATTAACATAATTATGGGGAAATTTTTAAGGAATTTTCGAAAATACTAGGAAAAATAAAATAAAATTAGTGGAAAAAAATTGTGCATCTACCAAGGATTGAACCTTGGACCACTTGTACAACTATCTATGCACTAACCAACTCACCTAGCAAGGTATTGTTAGGAGGAATGAAGTGAATATTGGTTAAGGCATAGAAGAAGATGAAGGGTCATGGAGAGACTCTTCATTTACCTCCTTAATGGGCTATAAGGAGGGGGGTTTTGGGAGTTACCTCTTCCTTCCATCACTTTGCAATTTCTTCCTCTTCCTCCCCTCATCCTAGCCGAACACCCAAGAAAGGGTTCTCCCTTGGAAAAGCTCCACAAGAGGTCTTATCTCCAAGATCTAAGGGTTTTCCAAGGATACAAGGACAAGGAGGCAAGGATCCAAAGATTTTGCAATTTTCTTCTCTTCCAAGGTTCAAAAAATCAAGAACCCCAAGGTAAGACTCCCTCACCTGTGGTATAATAGTTCTTTATATTTTAACATTATTTATTGGTTGGTTTTTGGGGCTTGATGTTGAAAGAAACAAAATCAACACCCTAGAGGACCCTATGGGTTTTGGCCACTATGTATTAGGGTTCATAATGATGCTAAAAATCTTTATAATATTATTTGATGTTCCCTTATGATGTTTAGAGAGTAAGTATAATTTTTGGGAATTTTTGGAGTACCCTAGGACACCCTAGGGTTTCGGCCAACATGAAAGAAACAAAATCAACACCCTAGAGACCCTATGGGTTTCGGCCACAATGTTTTAGGGTCCATAATGATGCTAAAAATCTTTATAATGTTATTTAATGTTCCCTTATGATGTTTAGAGATTAAGTATAATTTTTGGGAATTTTTGGGGTACCCTAGGATGCCCTACGGTTTCGGCCAACAACAAGAACCCTTGTGTAGGGTTGGGTTTAAAACCTCAAGTATTTGTTTTATATATTGTCATGATATAAGGGAGATGGAGGGTATTTATGTGAATGTTTCACATGGCCTAGAGACCCTATAGGTTTCGGCCATGTACCCTAATAGGGTGGAAAGTAGGACTCATTTCAAGTAAGGGCCCCAAATGGCCCTATGGTAAGGTATGGTTGGTGTATAACAATTGATTTGGGGATTTTATTGGAAATTTTTCCATGCCCCATGGCCTTGAAGCTTTGGCCAAGATCAAGATTAGGGTTAAAGTATTAGGGTTGGCCTTAAGTATGGGATCAAATGGGTCCTATGGCCTAGTATGTATGTATGAGATGTGGTTTGGGAAGTTATGTGAAGTTGCATGGGCCTAGGGTTCCTTGGGGATTTTCGGCCAAGGACATAACCTACGGCTAGGGTTGGGTTAAACCTCCAAAGATGCTTGTGTATAGGTTACTAAAAGATATGTTTAAGTAAGATGGAAGAAGTTCTATGCTAACCAAACCCTTAGTTTGTATGTCATGAATTATATGTTAAGTCATAGATGTTTAGACATGTGCCATGATTTATGAATGATATGTATGTATGCCATGTATTAGGAATGATATGCCATGTTTTATGAATAATATGCATGTATGCCATGTCTTATGAATGATACGTATGTATGCCATGATTTATGAATAAGATGTATGTATGTCATGTCTTATGAATGATATGCCATGTTTTATGAATAATATGCCTGTATGCCATGTCTTATGATGATATGCCATGTTTATGAATGATATGCATGTATGTCATGTCTTATGAATGATGCGTATGTATGTCATGTTTTATGAATAAGATGTATGTATGCCATGTCTTATGAATGAGGTTAAAGTACATGCCTTTAAGGCATAACGATGATGTTAAGTATGATGAATGAATGGTGATGAATGACAAGTATGATGAATGAATGATGATGAATGACAAGTATGATGAATGAATGATGATGAATGAAAAAGCATATGAAAGCATTTTATTTTATTTTATGGGCTTGTACCGGACCTAAGTAAGGTCCACGGTTCTGGACTACCGATGAAGCTGTAATGATGATGAATGACAAGTATGATGAATGAATGATGATGAATGAAAAAGCATGTGAAAGCATTTTATTTTATTTTATGGGCTTGTACCGGACCTAAGTAAGGTCCACGGTTCTGGACTACCGATGAAGCTGTCCTTACGGTTCGGGACTACCGATGAAGCTGTCCTTACGGTTCGGGACTACCGATGAAGCTGTGCTTACCCTAGTAGGTCGAGATTAGCTACCTCATATTTACTTAGGGATGCGCGCATATGATGAATGAATGTGGTACAAGCCAGGGCCCAATGAATGTTATGATTATGTTTAAGAAATGAAAAGTATAATTTTAAACTAAGCATCCTTATGATATATATGCATTGCCCATGCATTCATTATGAAAAAGTATGTTTATGAAAAGTATGTGTATGAAAAGTATGATTTTAAACTAAGCATCCTTATGATATATGCACTTGCTCATGCATCCATCTATGCTATGCATTATGTTATGTAAAGTATGTTTATGAAAAGTATGATTATGAAAAGTATGTCTATGAAAAGTATGTTTATGCTAAGTTTATAATGCCATGATTTTATTTATGTTCATGCTAGTTTATAATGCCATGATTTTATTTATGTTCATGCTAGTTTAAGATGCCATGATTTAATTAGGTTTATGATAAGTAGGATGCCATGATTTTATTTATGTTCATATTAGTTTAGGATGCCATGATTTAATTATGTTTATGCTAAGTTAGGATGCCATGATTTTATTTATGTCCATGCTAATTTATGAAGCCATGATTTGATTATGTTTGTGCTAAGTTAGGATACCATGATTTTATTTAGGTTCATGCTAAGAATGTTTATGAAGTTATGCTTATTATGGTTATGTCTATGCCAAGTATTATGTCATGCTGTGAATGTTTTAAGTTTATGTTTATGTCATGCTACGAATGTGATTGAGTTTATGATCATGCCATGTGCATGTATGCTAAGTGATCATGAAGGCTTATGCTCCAAGCAGGGCACTAAGAATGTTAATGTTTTATGTGCATGTATGTTAAGTGATCATGAAGGATTATGTTCTAAGTAAAGCACTAAGTATGTTAATGTTCATGTGCTCATGATTAAGTGATGAATAGTTTTAGTGAGTAGGAAAAAGTCTTACTAAGCCTGTGTGCTTATAGTCTTATTTTCCTTATACCGCAAATCATGCAAGGGGACTGTAAGGAAGCAGTAGGAGGGCCTTAAAGCATGTGTGTGATAGTGACTTGGCCAAGAACCAAAATGTTTGTTCGTCTTTTGAAAGAACTTTACCTTTACTATTAAGTGTTTGAATGTGACTCTATGACATGATGCTAAGGATGACATGATGATAAGTATGATATGATACTAAGCATGACATGATGCTAAGAATGACATGATATGATGCTAAGTATAAAGCTAATATGTCAAGTTCCATGTTATAATGTTAGGAAGGGTAGTAAGTGCATGTAGGTGTAAGTTAAAGGTTTCCGCTGCATTATGATGTCTACATGCCTTAAGTATGTTAACGTAACGCCGCTTTAGGAAAAAAAAGCGGGCATTACAGTTGGGTGCTATGTATAATGTTGCATACTTGTTAATGAGTTAACAACCCAATGATTTATGCAGACATTCAATTAGTTGATAGCATAATGTCACGCCCTGAGACACAGGAGCCGCTGTGCCAATAGAAAATCGGACAGCACCTCCCCTGTCCGACGGACAATTTACACATACACACAGATAATATAACACACACAATATATATATTTGCACAACCACGCAGTTTAAAGGGCCTCAGACCTCAGATATATGCAAAAACAACAGTTATATGATTATAACTATCGAAAAACCAAATCCGAACTCACCTGAGCTGCCAGGGGGCAGGATCAAAACCTAAATCGAACGAAGTCCAACATAGGACTCAAAAGTACAATACCATCCAATAAAACGTGCATACATGGTTAAAACATCACAACGGAAGCATAGAATACTACAGGGTCCATAACAAAACAACGGAAAAAAACCAAAAGAGCTCCTCTGGAGCTGGGGACTGGCGGCTCGGGATCTTCTCGCAGACATCAACCTGAAATAAACGTATATGGCAACGGGGTGAGTCCATAGCTCAGCGAATACCCAACAGATATGCATAGAAGGTTATACCAACACTAAGAGTTCAGCTAATACATCATATCAACAGTAGGGAAAGACTAGTACTGAACATACTGACATACCTGAATCCATCTAACCTGGAAGAGGGTAATAAATACCAAAGGAAAACCAATAGGCATATAAACACAGATAATAAGTCTCCAGTATATGCGATGTCAAACAAGTGCAGCAAATAAGTGCAGCAAACAATGCACAATGCAAAATATGCACATGGTGCAATGACATGTGTCACCCCTGACACCAGACAGAATCATCGTACACCTGTCATAGGGACGGCTGAACGGGTAGGGCTCTGACAACTGTACACCCTGCCATCACTGCTCCTGAGTGACCGGGTGGACAGGATGCTGGCGAAGGACCACCCCTCTACCCTAAGCAATGGGGGAGCTCCGCTCTCATCTCCTCGTGGCTCAGTACGAGAAGGGATCCCTGCTTGCTACCACGCCCGCGCTCACCCTCCTCATAGTGGCCGAACGGAGCAATACAGGGCAAATGCACACATCTACGGTATCCACTAACCGATGAGTGGCCATGTGTGCATGTCATGTACCGGAAGACGATTAGGCTCAACCACAAGGGAGTCGCTGATCGCCGGCATGCAACAGTGCAAGGATGGTGTATGATAGATACACATACCTCCCTCCCAAGTCCTCAGTATACTAGGTCTCAGTCTGAAATCCTACAACAGGAAATATTGGTAACCTACAAGGTATACTGGCCTGAAACTACAGATCTCTCAAGGTCAAGTGTAAGAGGTACATCCCGATATCTAAGCATACATACAGATATGACAATACCTGAGACCGAAGGGAACCAACAACATGATAACTCAGGGATAAACAACAAGTATCCAGAACTGGCATAATAAACAGGGATAAACAACAATATCCAGAATAGACATAATAACCAGGAATAGCGTAGAATCTTACTGCTATCTATAACATTCTATGCATAACAAAATGACAATATCAAGATAGATAAGTCAAAGGGTACCCGCCTCCAAAAGTGTAGAAGTCCGTATCAAATGAGATAGAATCACCCGCCAATAATACAATCAAGCTCATGTATCAAGGATGCATTTAATTAGCTATTACAAGAATAGTAACTAGCTAATTAATTCCTAATCCATTTTAGGGTTAACCTAATCCGTCCGTTTCCATTTAATTAATCATAATAAAATGGTTAAGCCTTCATTATCCCAAATTATTCATATTAGATTCCAATTAGGTTTTGGAATCCGATCCGTTTCAATTAGTAGGTTTAATCTCAAATTAAACCCAGTGATATCTCCCGAATACTCATCCACATAGCTAAGGCTTGAATTACTACAGCCTAGGGATAATTGCAAAATAACTTGTGAACTATGGTTCATCCCAATCCAAGCTCACAGCAAGCATCATAGGTGCAGAAAACCAACTCTAAACAAGAAGAGCTTACCTTAGGAAACTCACGACAAGGCTATTCTTCAGCTCCACAACAGCAATGTTCCAAACAACTAGAATCTGTACAGGGAGAAAAATAGCAAATTCAAGCTTCGTTTCCCATCCACAGCTCACGGCCACAATGAAAACCACAGAATCACCATTTCCCTATCAGAAACTCAAACAGGGCATTCAACGGGAAGCTTCACAGATCATTACCTCATGTCAAGAGCTCTCGATCATCCACAGCCAACCCTTACAATTCACAATGGATTCTCAACCCAAAACCTGATGAATCTGAGCCCAAGAAGGTCTCCACAGCGAGAGCTCCCAATCCCACGGTGAGGTGGCGCACAGAAGGACGGAAACCCAACCTCACCTGCTGCTCACAGAAAACCCCACAAATCAAACACTATGCCAGGATTAGCACATTATCATACTAGGATTCATCCAAATCCATACCGAAATAACCTAATCTTACCTGGTTCTGTGTTGCCGACAACCTTCCTTGCTCCAATCCGGCAGGCCAACCCAAAGGGGAAAGAAACTAGGATTCTACCGTCGCAACCCACCACAAACCGTACTTGGGTCGCAGCTCCTTCACGCATGAAGATGAAAGGAAGAGGGAACTCGCGCACGGCTCGGCGTCGATCTAGGGCTCACAAGGGGGTCGTCGGCGCTGGTGGACGGAAAGGCGATGGTGGTGTCGGCCTGCGGCTAGGACGTGCCAGAAGAGAGGAGAAGAGATGGCGTCGGCCGTCGGGTTTGGGCGGCTGCGCGAGTGGAATTGCGGCGGACTGAGCCCTAATCGGCTCTTATGGGTGCCTCTTTGCACTTAAGTCCAATGCATTTCCTTCTAATTGCAAGGTCACCCCTAGTTTTAAACTTACTTACTTTTTAGTCCTTATAAATGTTTGTTTAAATTTCCTTGGGGTCCCTAAGTTTGTCTCCAAGGGCTCGGAAGCCCCGAAACTTTAGGAAATTTTCCCGAAGAATTTTTCCAGGGTGAGATAAACGTGTCGGATTTTACATCCTCCCCCACTAATAAAAATTTGGTCCCCAAATTTCGTTTATCACCCACAACAGGTACTAACAACATATAGCTAGTAATATGCTGAACGAAATCTAACCATACTTACTAACCCCTATATCGTATAACTGCTATACGAAAACTAACCATAAGTTTCCGGGTAGGGTAACGTCCTACTGAAACCAGTGGTCTCCCGTGACCATTGGTTAATAACCAACATCTCTCCAACCAGTAGGGTCATCCTAGACTCCATCTATAAGTATCCGTAATAAGCATAAAACGATACTGATTCCGATTATCTCTATTTTAATTGACAAGTAAATAAACGAGCATCATACCGCGAAAAGTCGCTCCTTGAGTCTGCGATGCCTCCTCTCTGGTGGTCGCATACGCTCGTCCTGTCTCCGGCGGTGGGGGTGGTACTGCCGGGTACTGCTGTGGCTGTGGCACCGCCAGGTACTGCTGCGGCTGTGGCGGTGGCTGATACTGTGGCTGTGGCACCGCCAGGTACTGCTGCGGCAGTGGCAGTGGCTGATAGTGTGGCTGAAACTGCGGCTGATACGGTGGATAATCCTGATGCGGAGGAATACACTGCTGCTGACATCCTAATGCTGAACTCGGCGATACAGCTGAGGTGTAGCAAGCCTCGTATCCTGGCATACAATAGGCATGTGCTGGAGGGGCGGACTGCGGCTGACGGAAAGAAGACTGTGTCCTATACCCTTCCCTATGAGATCCTGACTGACTCATATGCCCGCTCTGTCCAGTAACTCTCGTACCCTCATGCTGTGCTTTCATCGCACAATCTCGCTTTATATGCCCTGGTAACTTACAATAGTAGCAAATCGGCTGCTCCAGCGGACAATCCTCCCTACTATGCTGTCGGGAACCACACTGTGCACAGTGAGACCTAGTAGTAAACTGCTCCTGACTCTGCTGAGAAGATCGAGAGGATCCTGCCGAAGTACGACCTGACTTCTGGGGCCTAGATGATGCCTCAGAGATGCCCTGAGCGAACTGACCCTGGCTGCCGCGCTTTTGTCCAGTAGTCTGCGGCTGCTGAGTCTGAGCTGAGTCCGATACAGTCTGCTTCCCTTTCTTCGTACCCCCAAACAACCTGTGCTGAGTCATCTCAATCATGAGCGCTCGCTCTAAGGCCTCTCGATAAGAAGTCGGGACAAATCCTGACATCCGAGTCTGAATATATGGCGCTAGACCCATATGGAACTGAGTCATCCTCTCTAGGTCATCTGCAACCAGGTGTGGGCAATACTCTGACAGGCGGGTAAACTCCGCCTCATACTCCAGTACTGACAAGTCTCCCTGCTTGAGAAATATAAAATCCTGTCGTCTAGCCATGCGGAACGATACTGGAAGGTATCTCACCTCAAATGCCTCCCGGAATGTGTTCCAGGTGACATGCTCCTCACCAATAACGGTCTGCTGCGTAGTCCACTAGGCATATGCCTGATCTCGCAGGTGATAAATGGCCAGCTCAACTTTCTCCCATTCTGAACACGTCCGGTAACGGAAGGTACTCTCAAGTGTCCTGATCCACTCTCGGGCCGCAGCTGGATCTGGTCCTCCCGAGAATAAAGTGAATCGGCCCTTTACGGATGCCGCCAACATCGGAATCCGGGCTCGATCTCTAACGCTGCCTGTAAGAGCAAGTGCCGCAGGGGGCACGGTGGAACATCCCGCTGCAGGAATCATAGAAGGAGCCGTAGGCATGCTCGGGGTGGACACCACAGGTGGTACCACAGGTATGGTAGAAAGTCCGGGGGCAACAAATGCCGGTGGAACTGAAGGGAGCACCGGGGCCTGCATCGTAGTCGGAATAGTGGGGATACGCTGCAGTAGTCATAGCCGGGGGTGCAGTAGCATACGATGGTGCCGGTACGGCTGATGGCACAGTCTGATAGTATAGACCTGGTGCTGCTGGGGAACTGTAGAGTACATCGGAGCAAGTATAGGCGTCTCCGATGGTGTAGGGGGAATAACCGGGGCAGGTACCACCGAGGTAACTGCGGGCTGCGTCGGAATAGATGCCTCTGATGGAACTGCCGGGAACATCGGTGCAGATCCTACAGGTATTGAAGGTGTCGGCAGTGGTACGGCTGCTGACACGGTAAATACTACCGGAGTAGACACTGCAGGAGGGGCAGTAGGAACTGCTGATGGAAAAGGAGTAGGGACCCTCTGAGTCGGGGAACCCTGACCTCTCTGTATGTCCTGCGAAGTCTGACCTCGGCTATCAGACTCTCTCTCTGCTGGCTCTACAGCCGAAGGCTCTAAAGTCTCCTTACGTGGCCGTCCCCGACCACGTCTCAGTACAGGAATATGAACATCTCGCGTCATACCTGTTAAATTATTAACGAGTATTAAAACCCAAAACCAAGAGGCTAACCTTAATTTACCTAGTTGCTGCCTGGAGATGTCCCGTCGCTGCCAAGTCCCAAATGGCCGTCGCATCGCAACCACGGCTTTAAAAATCCGTAATGTACTCGGATGAATAACATCAAACCCGAGCTCCGACACCTACCAGTTCAGTGTCAGATTTAAATTCCGAGAAATCCACGAATCGATGGTATCCCGCATCCTGGGCTTGATACCAAAAATACCAAAAATAAATTGGTACCAGATAAACACCGTAAATCCCGTAAAACACGTAGGCATCGGAACCTACGCTCTGATACCAAAAATAAATTGGTATCAGATAGACACCGAAAATCCAAAAGCACTCAAGGTATCCGACAACCAGAGATCTGATACCAAAAATAAATTGGTATCAGATGGACACCGAAAATCCACAAGGCCCCAAGGTATCCGACAACCTGAGCTCTGATACCAAAAATAAATTGTCACGCCCCGAGACCCAGGAGCCGCTGTGCCAATAGAAAATCGGACAGCACCTCCCCTGTCCGGCAGACAATTTACACAAACACACAGATAATATAACACACACAATATATATATTTGCACAACCACGCAGTTTAAAGGGCCTCAGGCCTCAGAATATGCAAAACAACAGTTATATGATTATAACTATCGAAAAACCAAATCCGAACTCACCTGAGCTGCCGGGGGCAGGAACAAAACCAAAATCAACGAAGTCCAACATAGGACTCAAAAGTACAATACCATCAATAAAACGTGCATACATGTTCAAAACATAACAACGGAAGCATAGTAAATACTACAGGGTCCATAAAGAAACAACGGAAAGCAAAACCAAAAAGAGCTCCTCTGGAGCTGGGGACTGGCGGCTCGGGATCTTCTCGCAGACATCAACCTGAAATAAACGTATATGGCAACGGGGTGAGTTCATATCTCAGCGAATACCCAACAGATATGCATAGAAGGTTATACCAACACTAAGAGTTCAGCTAATACAGACTCATATCAACAGTAGGGAAAGACTAGTACTGATCATACTGACATACCTGAATCCATCTAACCTGGAAAGAGGGTAATAAATACCCAAGGAAAACCAATAGGCATATTAACACAGATAACAAGTCTCCAGTATATGCGATGTCAAACAAGTGCAGCAAATAAGTGCAGCAAACAATGCAAAATGCAAAATATGCACATGGTGCAATGACATGTGTCACCCCTGACACCAGACAGAATCATCGTACACCTGTCATAGGGACGGCTGAACGAGTAGGGCTCTGACAACTGTACACCCTGCCATCACTGCTCCTGAGTGACCGGGTGGACAGGATGCTGGCGAAGGACCACCCCTCTACCCCAAGCAATGGGGGAGCTCCGCTCTCATCTCCTCGTGGCTCAGTACGAGAAGGGATCCCTGCTTGCTACCACGCCCGCGCTCACCCTCCTCATAGTGGCCGAACGGAGCAATACAGGGCAAATGCACACATCTACGGTATCCACTAACCCATGAGTGGCCGTGTGTGCATGTCATGTACCGGAAGATGATTAGGCTCAACCACAAGGGAGTCGCTGATCGCCAGCATGCAACAGTGCAAGGATGGTGTATGATAGATACACATACCTCCCTCCCAAGTCCTCAGTATACTAAGTCTCAGTCTGAAATCCTACAACAGGAAATATAGGTAACCTACAAGGTATACTGGCCTGAAACTACAGATCTCTCAAGGTCAAGTGCAAGAGGTACATCCCGATATCTAAGCATACATACAAATATGACAATACCTGAGACCGAAGGGAACCAACAACATGATAACTCAGGGATAAACAACAAGTATCCAGAACTGGCATAATAAACAGGGATAAACAACAATATCCAGAACAGACATAATAACCAGGGATAGCGTAAAATCTTACTGCTATCTATAACATTCTATGCATAACAAAATGACAATATCAAGATAGATAAGTCAAAGGGTACCCGCCTCCAAAAGTGTAGAAGTCCGTATCAAATGAGATAGAATCACCCGCCAATAATACAATCAAGCTCCTGTATCAAGGATGCATTTAATTAGCTATTACAAGAATAGTAACTAGCTAATTAATTCCTAATCCATTTTAGGGTTAACCTAATCCGTCCGTTTCCATTTAATTAATCATAATAAAATGGTTAAGCCTTCATTATCCCAAATTATTCATATTAGATTCCAATTAGGTTTTGGAATCCGATCCGTTTCAATTAGTAGGTTTAATCTCAAATTAAACCCAGTGATATCTCCCGAATACTCATCCCACATAGCTAAGGCTTGAATTACTACAGCCTAGGGATAATTGCAAAATAACTTGTGAACTATGGTTCATCCCAATCCAAGCTCACAGCAAGCATCATAGGTGTAGAAAACCAACTCTAAACAAGAAGAGCTTACCTTAGGAAACTCACGACAAGGCTATTCTTCAGCTCCACAACATCAATGTTCCAAACAACTAGAATCTGTACAAGGAGAAAAATAGCAAATTCAAGCTTCGTTTCCCATCCACAGCTCACGGCCACAATGAAAAACCACCAGAATCACCATTTCCCTATCAGAAACTCAAACAGGGCATTCAACGGGAAGCTTCACAGATCATTACCTCGTGTCAAGGAGCTCTCGATCATCCACAGCCAACCCTTACAATTCACAATGGATTCTCAAACCCAAAACCTGATGAATCTGAGCCCAAGAAGGTCTCCACAGCGAGAGCTCCCAATCCCACGGTGAGGTGGCGCACAGAAGGACGGAAACCCAACCTCACCTGCTGCTCACAGAAAACCCCACAAATCAAACACTATGCCAGGATTAGCACATTATCATACTAGGATTCATCCAAATCCATACCGAAATAACCTAATCGTTACCTGGTTCTGTGTTGCCGACAACCTTCCTTGCTCCAATCCGGCAGGCCAACCCAAAGGGGAAAGAAACTAGGGATTCTACCGTCGCAACCCACCATAAACCGTACTTGGCGTCGCAGCTCCTTCACGCATGAAGATGAAAGGAAGAGGGAACTCGCAGCACGGCTCGGCGTCGATCTAGGGCTCACAAGGGGGTCGTCGGCGCTGGTGGACGGAAGGGCGATGGTGGTGTCGGCCTGCGGCTAGGGCGTGCACAGAAGAGAGGAGAAGAGATGGCGTCGGCCGTCGGGTTTGGGCGGCTGCGCGAGTGGAATTGCGGCGGACTGAGCCCTAATCGGCTCTTATGGGTGCCTCTTTGCACTTAAGTCCAACGCATTTCCTTCTAATTGCAAGATCATCCCTAGTTTTAAACTTACTTAATTTTTAGTCCTTATAACTATTTGTTTAAATTTCCTTGGGGTCCCTAAGTTTGTCTCCAAGGGCTCGGAAGCCCCGAAACTTTAGAAAATTTTCCCGAAGAATTTTCCAGGGTGAGATAAACGTGTCGGATTTTATAAGAACACCCAAGGAGCACCAATAGGTTTTGGGTTCCTAAGAGTGTGTTCGCCACACCCTAGATAGGTCTAGGGAGTGTCAACTCAAATTGGAAGGGTAGTTAACCTAACCTTGATGAAGTTGGCACTTTGGGACATTTTCGAGGAGTGATTACCCTTGAAAATGAAGGAGTTATTTGTTTACTCTAGGGGAAGTAAATTTTGTGCCAAACTATATTTTTGGAAGATTGAACTTAATAAAAGTTGGCACAACTAGGTTAGAATCCAAAGATAGGCCAAGTTGGGAGTTTTGGCATTATCTTGGAAATTAGGGGCAAATTAGGATTATCAATGGCTTAGCGATGAGTTATTGATACTTAGATAGGAAATCTAGGTATTTTCTTTTGTGCTACTATGCCATATTTTGTATGCCCTATCACATGTCATGACATTATAATTCATTATTCATATTTTATTATGAAAATATTACATGTCATGTCATACATGCATCATCTAGCTATAATTTCTTTTGAAAATCCTCATATGATGCATGTCATAGTCATTATCATGCATTAAGTCAATTTTTATTAAAATTAAGGACATTGACATTAATTGACATCCTAGGTGGATGATCAAAGTTTATAATGCGTAGGTAGAAATGCATGAACCCTTAGTTTAGGGAGAACATGACTTTCACATCTCACTAAAATCATAAGTTGACTTGTATGTGTTTGGAGACACACTAGATACAAGTGAGGTGTTAGGAAGATGAATATAAATGAACTCCAATCATTGGGAAAGCTAACAAGTCATGTGCATTTAGCCCAAGGAACATGGTTGGAAATTGTTTTTGAAAAACATTTCAAAACTATTATGGAAAACCTCGGTGAAGACTATCTTTTGATAGCACTCATCATTGATGAAATGGATACAAAATAGAGTGAAACATTGATATATTTCAATGATTTCCAATTTTGTGTCAATCTTTGGAAATAAAGGTTATTTTCATAGAAAACTATTTTTCCTTGATAGTATATGTTATAAATAATGTCTACACAAAATTTTAAAATTTTTCAAATTTTGTAGAATTATTTAGGGGTTTCTGAAATTTGGACTGAAATTGTTTTCAGATTTCAGAAACTCCCAATCGATCAGGTGATTGATTAGGATCATAGCCAATCGATTGGTCAATCGATTGGTAGATCCTTTTGCGAGCACAGAAGCTCGCGTAATCGATCCTTTGATCGATTACAGTCAGTAGTAATCGATCAGCTGATCGATTAAGGCTAGTGTAATCGATTGGTTCCCAACGCCAATCGATTGGTAAGACTGAAACTGTCTATTTTCAGTCTAATAACCCATTTTTGAGTAACCTAACAATCCCTAGACCCTTGAATTACTTTCATAAGTATATTTGAGTAAATTTCATTGTGAAATCAAAAGAGGGATAGTTTTGGTGAAAATTATAGGGTTAAGGAGAGGTTTTGATTCAAGTTTTGAATCTCAAAATCTCATAACCTCAAATTGAGATTTCCTAAAGGTTTAGGAACTCCCAAGATCATTGTTGGTGCAATGTTAAAGGTTTAGGGCATGTTTTGAGGGGGAGGTCTTCCTTGAAAGCATGAGTTTGAATTTTTGTTTTTGGGATATGTGAAAGGATGAAAAATTGGGAATTTTCATCATGATGAATGCTCAAGGATAAGCATGGGCTCAAGGATGAAGGTATGGGACTTTCATTGGGCATACCTTTGACCACATAGACTCTCGGGGAGTATTTTTGATGTGTGTCAAAGGGGGAGAAATTGAAAGGCTAATAAAGGCTAATAGGGATTAGTCTTTCTCAAACATATTGTCAAATATCAAAAAGGGGGAGATTGTTGGTGCAATCTTGGTTAGGTCAGGGTTGACTTAGTTTGACTAAGCTCGGGTGAGTTTAGGTCTGGTAAGCTTGGTAAGCTTATGGTGGGATGTTTCGATATTTGATAATGATGTTTGAATATCGTATGATGTCAAGTGGGTCAAGGTTGACTGGAGGCTTGACTGAAAAGACCTAGTGGGACTAAGCACACCTAGTGGGACTAGGTGAAGTCCAGGTGGATCGGGGAGATCGCACGTTGGCATCGAAAAAGACCTAGTGGGACTAGGCACACCTAGTGGGACTAGGCACACCTAGTGGGACTAGGTGAAGTCCAGGTGGATCGGGGAGATCGCACGCTGACATCGGAAAAGACCTAGTGGGACTAGGCAGACCTAGTGGGACTAGGTGAAGTCCAGGTGGATCGGGGAGATTGCATGCTGGCAAGGTGGAAATCTACC
This sequence comes from Boesenbergia rotunda, assembly GCA_024364735.1. Classification (NCBI taxonomy): domain Eukaryota; kingdom Viridiplantae; phylum Streptophyta; class Magnoliopsida; order Zingiberales; family Zingiberaceae; genus Boesenbergia; species Boesenbergia rotunda. Next base: position 76,351 of record JAGFNQ010006534.1, on the reverse strand, counting down.
GAGAGACTAGACCTAACTCGAGGGTTAGGCAAACCTGGTGGGGAATCAGGTTAAGTCCTAGTTGGGAAATATGCAGAAGAAATCCAAGTTGGTCAAAGGGGTTGACCGGACACTTGGTAAGGAACCCTAGACTTGTGAGCACAAGTTAGGTCGAACGTAATCGATTAGGGAATCGATTAAGAGAGTTTGTTGCGAGAACAGAAGGTGGCTGAAACGATTGGGTAATCGATTCAGCCTTCCCTTAATCGATTGGTCAATCGATTAGGGTGTCTCTTGATCGATTGGGGTAATCAATCACTGAGGTTTGCGCGAGAGAACAGAGAGGCTCTGAATCGATTGGGTAATTGATTCAGGGCACTGGTAATCGATTGCTTAATCGATTACGGTTCGAAAACTAGCCATTGAACGGCTAAGTGTGACGTGGTAATCGATTGGTTAATCGATTCAGAAACCCTAGGCATCGGGTATAAGGGTTTTCACGCAGGTTTTGAGTCGTAGCTCTTCTCCCCTTCTTCTCCTTCATCAGTGTCATTTCAAGGGAAGCCTTGGAGGATATTGCTGCTGCATTTCCAAGGTTCTAGAGGCAATCACAAGCTTGAAGATAGCAAGGAAAGCAAAGTGTGAGCTTATTGTTGTAAATCTTGTAAGATTTCATTTTGTGTTTGCTTTGTTCTTGTTGTATATTTGTAAAAGCTTGTAAGAGGTTTCTCCACCTCAAGAAGGAGATCTTTCATAGTGTATGAGAGAGTGAGGAGAGTGGATCCTTGGATTAGTCACCCGGCCGGGGTGAATACCAAGTAAATCCTTTGTGTTAGCGTTTGCTCGAGTCTTCCGCCGCGACAAATCATCACGGAGCAAATCGGAGCTAATCACCCCCCCTCTAGCTCGTCTACCGGTCCCAACATAAACCAATATAATCCTTATCTCCGTACATGGATTTAGTTCAACCCTGATTTAATTTTAATTTAGCACGTACACTTTGTATCCTATGATTTAGTTCATCCGTTTATTATTATATATTTTATTTTTAAAATTCAATACTTGATATTTCAAATCACGATATTTTCTCATAGAAGTGGTATCAATGGATAGCTTATGTCATGAACTTTCTAAAGACATGATCAATTTCAATTTTTGGCAACTAATGATGATAAATTGACTACTCAAAGTGATAACAAAAACTTTCAAATATATATATTATTTTTTTAGTAAAATATGAGAAGGGGCGGTCGCACCCCCTCTTCTTAAGGTGGCTACACCCCTGACGATCACATAAAACACTCGACGTTAACTTCTATTTCAACCATCCTATTTGTATTCTATGTAAGATATCTTCCTCAATCCCTCTATCACTTTGCAAAAATGATCCTAAATACTTAAAGCTCTCCAGTTTTAGACAACTCGTCATCTCCTATCTTAACAATTGTCTCCTTACGTCTAATATTACTAAACTTAAATTTCATATATTCTGTTTTTACTCTGCTGAGCCTAAAACCTTTCACTTCAAGCATTTCCCGCCAAGATTCTAATTTAGTATTTTCTCCTTCACGTGTCTAATTTATCAAAACAATATCATCTGTAAATAATATGCACCATTGTATCTCAAATGTATCCAGTGAGTTTGTCCATGATTAGTGTAAAAAGATAGGGATTTAAAGTTGATCCTTGATGTAACCTTATCCTTATTAGAAATGCTTTAGTTAATCCACCTGAAGTCTTCACTTTGGTATTATATCTTCGTACATATCCTTAATTAGTTCAATATATGTTACGCTAACGTCTTTCTTTTCTAAAATTCTCCATATAATTTCTCTTGGAACCCTATCATAAACTTTTTTAAATTAATGAATATCATGTGTAAATCTTTCCTTTGCTCCTGATACTTTTCAATAAATTGTTTAAGAAGATGTATAGTTTATATTGCCAACCTTTCAAGCATAAACCCAAATTGATTTTCGGTCACCGTGATCTTCTTCCTTAATCTTTTTTCTATTACTCTTTTCTAAAATTTCATGGTATGACTTATTAGTTTAATATCTATATAGTTTGTACAATTTTATACGTCTCATTAATTTAATACCCCAATAGAGTACTTACCCTCTAGTAATAAGGCATTTTTTTATTTTCAATATCATATTAAATAATTTTGTAAGTTATTCAATACTTTATTTTCCTAAGCACTTTCATACCTCTATTGGGATATCATTTGGTCCCATGGTTTTTCCATTTTGCATCTCTTTCAAAACTCGTTCTACTTTTGAAGTTTGAATTCTACGATAAAAATTAAAATTTCTATACTCATTTAAACTACTTAAATTGTCTAAGTTAAGTTGGTCCCTTAAACCTTCATTAAAAAGTTGATGAAAGTAAATCCTCCACCGCTCTTTTATTTCACTATCATTTACTTGTACTCTATTGCATTCGTCTTTAATATAACTTATTTGGCTAAGTCTCTTGTTTTTTTCTCTCTCGCTTTAACTATTTTATAAATGTCTCTTGCTCCTTCTTTTATATCCAAGTTTTGATATAATCGTTCAAATATTTTATTTTTTGCTTCATTCACTACTTTCTTAGTCTCTTTCTTGGCTATTGTATATTTTTTTGAAGTTTTCCTTGTTCTTACAAATATATCATTTCTTATAAGCTATTCATTTTTCCATCACTTTCTCTTATACTTTCTTATTCCACCACGAAAAATCCTTACTTTGTAGAGTATGCCCCCTTTGACTCACGGAGTACATCTTTAGCTACTATTTTCAACTTTGATACCATCTTGGGACTGGCCATAACAACATTTAAATATATATATATGTTCAATTTATTAATATTCATGTATAATACTAAATATACAAAAAAAATGAACAAATAAGCTCGACAACATTTAAACAAATCAAATCAAATTCAAATTTAAACAAAACTCAAACTTATAAAAAAAGAAGTCAAACTTGAATAATTATTTCAACAACTTAATTCATTTTAGTATCAATTTGATCAAATATGTCAAGGAGTAGTCAAATTATGATGAAATTTTAATTAATAGATAACGTTAGAGTTCACCTCCTCTTCCAACACTATTCTTCTATTTAATAGTTCTTACACGATGGACTGATAGTTAATGCATGAGTAATGTCACCTTGAGGTCTGGGTGTTAAAACCAACCAAAGCAAGTGTGTCCTCCCTCTCCATGCACTAACCACAGCATCCGGGCTAGTAACCTCCATAATTTATCTTCTCCATATTGGTCCTGAGATAGATTAGTGGAGGCGCGAACGAATCAGCTTTTACCACCTCTATTCTTCTATTTAATAGATTATTCAAGAATAATAATATAGTTTATCAAAAAGAATTTTAATTTAAGTTATTCATGTATGTCTAGATCAAACAAGATATTATGTTTGACTAGGGAAGAAATTTATTTTACCAAGACATCATAAATATAAATAAATTATATTGTGTTATAAGTAAATTAGTTTATTTTCTAATTGTTAATCAATAACTAAATTATTTTATATTTATAGTTTAATTGATACTAAATTGTAACAATTATAATATTTTTAAACCAAATAAAATTACATTAAGGGGAAGAAGGAGAAGAAGAAAAGCTCACATCAAAGGGGAGCTACAAGGGTAAGGGAGGTAAGCCCTAACTTTAGATGTAATTCAAATTCCTCCGTGCATGCTAGAAACAATGAAAATTATTTACTCATGCATAATTTTGGTTTTAGATATCATGATAAAAATAGGGTTAATGTTGCGTATCAAAACCCTAGGGAATTCATGCATCATGATAAACCTAGAACCTTTAGACCTAAGGATCAACGCATTAACAACAAGAAAGGGAGACATATACCTAGGAAGGTGGGTAGGCTTAGGAATGTCCAAGGTGGACATATTGATTCTAGGTTTGAGAATCTAGAAAGGAAAAATCAAGCTTTGAGGGCAAAGCTTGAAAAATTAGAGAAAATCTTAGATAGATTTACTATTAGATCTAAGGGTTTATGTATAGTGTTGGGTGGTCAAAAACCCAACAATGATAGATCAGGTTTAGGATACCGATATAAGTTCTTCAATGCTATGGAGAAGTCATATGCAAGGGTGTCATATGACTATAGCAAGGGGAAGGCCAAGAATGGCAAGGGAAAGTCATTTAAAGGGAAGAAGAAGAACTTAACCAAGGACAAGGTGTCCAAAGTTAAGAAGGTTGGGGTTGTAGGCCAAAAGTCATCGGAGGTACACCGGTGTGACCTTGTAATTATAGAAGAGTCACCTAGGGAGGTGACTAAGGCTAAGAGCTCAAGGGGGAGCTCTAGGAGCCAAGTTGGGATCCATGGTAAATGGATCTTGGGAGGATTTCTCTCTGAAGTCTAGATGGACTATGGAGTGTGCCAAAGGATGTGGAGAGCGATTTGAGTCTCAATCCTAGGGATTTTGCATATTGAATTTGAGTATCATACATAAAAAATGACATTGGAGGGTATATAGCATGGAAGTTAGTTTTTTATGTGTAAATGACATATAAACCAATGCTAGGGATACATTGTGGTTTAGTATGGGCAGAGACATCAAGAGGAGGTCAAAACTAGGACTTTAGGTCAAGGTTCAATTAAACCATTTAGATAGTTTTGGGTTTTGTGTCAATCATGGGATTGGTGATAGATACATGTTTGAATATATTTTTCCCAAGTAGACACGAGTACCACAAACCTCTCCACAAAATTTAGGAATTTTTGGAGATTTATGGAATTTCTGATGCATTTCTGAAATTGGGTTAGAAGTGTTGAAAATACAGTTTTCAGGGTATCAGTCGACTGGTTCAGGAGGCAGTTGACTGGTAACAGTGCTGTCAGAGAGAGACTAGCTACTGTATGATTTTTTGATGGGGAGCAGTCGACTAGTAACTGTCGCAGTCGACTGATATAGGTTGAAACTGTTTTTCAGCAATCGAAAAGTGTCGTAATAATGTAAAACAAGTGTATAATCTTATGAGGGGGTTAATACACTTTGTTTATGATCATTAGAGGTTAAAGGATATAATAAGAGGTAAATTGTTAGAGTCCTTTTGATGTGTAGCAAAGGGGGAGAAGTGTTGGGTTTAAGTGAGAAACCAAACATGCCTTTACAAGAAATCCTAGGTCAAGGGGGAGCTTAGGTAATGGGGGAGCATTGTTGCTCATTTGGTGGCAAAGGGGGAACCTTGGAAAAGGTTCTTAAAAAGACTTTATAAGTCCAATATAGGGGGAGCCTTAGAGAGGTTCTTAAAAAGCCCATTTTGATAAAAGTCCTAAACTCATTGGGGAGGTTTAGGTGTGGGGATGTCTTATGATAGGATCCATGCATGTTTGCATTGTATACGCATTGGCTGTATAAGTCCATGGTGAAGCCTTGACAACATAAGTCCAAATGGTTATTAGCATTGTATTTGCTATTTATTTTCCCTAACTTAAATGTATTGTCAAACATCAAAAAGGGGGAGATTGTTGGAACAATCTATGGTTCGGAGTGACCATGTGTTTTGATGTTTGGGCAAATGGTTTAAGTTAGGTTCACCCTTGTAATTGATATGTGTATTTGAGTGTGCAAGTTTACAGAATACACATGGACTTAGCTGGACGGCTTTGGGTCTGGTGAAGGATGGCATGAGGAGACAAGCCGTGGGCTTGTATGCATCCAAGGGACCGTGGACAAAGTAGGAACGATGAGTCGAGGGAAGCGAACTTCGAGGCATACGCGAAAGATGGCATTAGAACGAGCCGCGGGTTCGTATGCATCCGAGGAACGAGAGCCAAATACGAAGAAGGCTTGAAGGCAACAGGTCAAGGCTGCTGGATGGAAGGACCGTGGACAAAGCAAGAACGATGAGTCGAGGGAAGCGAACTTCGAGGCATACGCGAAGGATGACATAAGAACGAGCCGCGGGTTCGTATGCATCCGAGGGACGAGAGCCAAAGTCGAAAAAGGCTTAAAGGCATAAGGTCGTGGCTGCTGGAAGGGTCAGCTGAGTCATGAGTGTTGGATCGTTGACGGTTGCTAGAGGGGGGTGAATAGAAAATCTCGGCTTTCTTCTTCCTACGTTGTTAGTTGCGCAAGCGGAAATACAATAAAACAAAACTAACAATGCTAACAATACTGATTTTACTTGGTATCTACCCCTAAGGGTGACTAATCCAAGAATCCTTCAGTAGATCACTCCCTGAATAACCTCCGGCTAGCCCTTGTCGCTCCTTGTGAGTGGAGAAACCTCACCACAACACCTCGACAATACCTGAGCACCAAGACTACTATTTGGCCTTTAACCAAGACTAAATTCGTCAGGGATCCTGGCCAAAACGAAGCCCTCTTAAATAGGTCTTACCTTCTGTTTGGCCGCCACCAGTCGACTGCCCCCCACTCAAATTCGACCATTGACACCCAACGTTCGAATTCTGAGTGCCACCAGTCGACTGCCCCTGGAGCAGTCGACTGGTCCAGGGTCGACTCCCTTTCTGTGTGTTTTATCAGTCAACTGCCCTTGAGGGTAGTCGACTGGTCCACTCACACACCTAGGGTTTCCCTTCCCTAGTACACTTCTCTCAGCAATCAAACCCTAGGATTTCCCGAGTACAATCACACAACACTCGTACCCTCACGACTCAACTGACTCTTCATCAACAACCTCGACTATTGCCTTAACGCCCTCTTCATCTTCGGCTCCCGTCTCTCGGATGTACGCAAGCCTCCAGCTTGCCTCCATGTCATCCTTCACGCATGCCTCGAAGTCTGCACCCCTCAGCTCATCGTCCCTGCTCTCCATAGTCCCTCAGGTGCGCACACAAGCCCGCGGCTTGTCTCCATGCCACCCTTCACCGTATCGAGGTCGTCCAGCTAAGCCAATATGTGTAACCTGCATATCCTGCACACTCAAATACACATATTAGATCAAAGGAAAAATCTAACTTAAACCCTTTGCCTAAACATCAAAACACATGGTCACTCCGGACCATAGATTGCCCCAACAATCTCCCCCTTTTTGATGTTTGGCAATACGTTTAAGTTAGGGAAACCAAATAGTAGTCAATAGTAATAACAATACTAAATAAACATTTGGACTTACACTGCCAAGACTCCATCTTGGACTTACACCGCCAATGCATATGCAATGGAAACAATGTATGGATCCTATCTCAAGGCATCCCACACCTAACCCTCCAAGTTAGGACTTTTCATCAAAATCGAGCTTTTTAAAACTTCTCCAAAGCTCCCCTTACATTGGACTTACAATGGCTTTTTAAGAACCACTCCAAGGTTCCCCTTACGCCAAGAATGGAGCAACCATGCTCCCCCTTTTTCTAAACTCCCCCTAAACCTAGGGTTTCCTGTTTCCCGCAAAGGCGTGTTTGGTTTCCCAAATTAAACCCAACACTTCTCCCCCTTTGCCTAGCATCAAAAAGACCCAATAATATCTCAATTATTGGTTCTTTTAATCCCCAATGATCCCAAACACAGTGTACTAACCCCCCCCCTATACACTTGTTTTACATCATTTGGACACCAATCAGCTGCTGGATACCCAATCCAGCCCTGGCCAGTCGACTGACCCCCAGGGCAGTCGACTGATACTCTAAAAATCAGCTTTTCTGGCCAAATTCAGAAATGTGCCAGAAATTCCACAAATCTTCCAAAATTTTCAAATTTTGTGGAGAACTTTGTGGTACCTATACCTACTAGGAAAAAATACATTCAACTATGTATCTATCACCATTCCCAAGTTTGATACAAAACCCAAAATTTTCTATGAAAATTAAGGCAAACATGAGGCAACCTCCCCCTTAACCTATGCCTTCTCCCAATTTTCATTTTACCTAGGTGAAGTTCTACCTAACTTAACACCATAACACCAAGTTAAATTATACCCCAACTTAACAACCAACATTGTCTTTTGTTAAGTTAAACTTAACTTAACAACCCAAGTTTTCTACCCTAGAACCTTCTAGAAAATCTTAGATAATCTTAGAAAACCTGGAAACATTTAAAAATTTACAAGCACATTTTCTAGGATATACCATATCCTAGAAAAATATGTTTCCATGAAGAGTATCAAGTGTACTTGACTTTTGGTATCAATTCTAATTTCCTTAAACATTGGCATTTTGTATCAACTTTGAACTTTATTCATGATTCCTTGTGTTTGTCAACTCTAACCATTATCAATCTACACAAGGAATTATCCTCAATTCTTTCTTTTCCATATCCTTAATATGATGAAAGCCGCCCCTTTTTATCTCTTAATCCTAGATACATATGGGAAACTTATCATTCTTCCTTGAATTCCATGATATCCATATAGCCTTATTTCATATAATCACCATTAAATCATGAGACAAACCTTTGTTCAAGGAGTATAATCAAGGATCTTAATTTTAAGGTCATATTCTATTATCCAATATCTCTTTTTCACTTAAACCTTATGGATCAGTCGACTGCCCCTGGGGCAGTCAACTGGTAAAATGAACAGAATGTTTCTGGGTTGAGATCAGGTTTTTCAACCCAATTTCAGTAATGCCTAAATAATTTCACAAATCTCCAAAAAATCTGAAATTTCGTGGAGAGATTTGTGGAACCTATGTCTACTTGGGAAAAATATGTTTCCAAACAAATGTACTCCAAATCCCAAGATTGGCACGAAACTCAACTTCTCCTAAATTATATCATTTAAGTTTCCCCCAAAAGTCCTAATTGTGGCCTTTCCTCAATGTATCTTATTATACTTGATCATAATTCATTTTTAGCACTGAATTATATAGTATTTACCTATTAAACCTTAATTTTATCGAATATAACCCTATTTTCATCTTTTTCTCCCTACAACTCCTTTTAATATGTCAATTCCCTAGGATTAAGACTTACCCAAGTCTTCCAACTCCTTTTTGGTACATTTTCTAGTCCACCTAGACTTCCTAGATAACTCATCTCTTGAGATCCATTTACCATGGACCCCAAAGGCTCCTAGAGCTCCCCCTTGAGCTCTTAGCCCTAGCCACCTCCCTAGGTGACTCAATCCACACTAGACCACACCGGTGAGCCCTCGGTGATTCTTGGCCTACAAACATAATTACCTTCTTAACCTTGGACACCTTGTCCTTGGTTAAGTCATTCTTTTTACCTTTTGATGGCATTCCCTTGCCATCCTTGGACTTCTCCTTCTTACCATAATTGTATGCTTCCTCAGCATACTTCTTTTTGTTGGCATTGGAGACTCTAGGCCGGTATCCCAAACCCGATCTATCATAGTTGGGTTTTAAACTACCCAATACCATATCTAAACCCTTAGATCCAATCTTGAATCTTTCTAGGGTCTTTTCCAATGTATCAAGCCTTGCCCTCAAGGCTTGATTTTCCTTTTCTAGATTTGTAACCCTAGAGTCCATATGTCCACTTTGGACATTCCTAGACCTATCCACTTTTCTAGACATATGTTTCCCCTTCTTGGGATTAATGCCTTGATCCTTAGGTCCTAAGGTCTTGGATTTTTCATGATGCATGCTTTTCTTAGGGTTATGATCTACCTTGTTACTCCTACTTCTATCATGATATTTAAAAGCATGATTATATACAAGTAAGCAATTTTCATTATTTCTAGCATGCATGGATGAATAATTTGCACTATTTTTAACATGCATAGAGGAACTTGAATTTGAATTACATTTTAATCTAAAGTTAGGGATTACCTCCTTTACCCTTGTAGTCCCTCCTTGATGTGAGCTTCTTCTCTTCCTTTCTTTCTTTTCCCATCTTCTCAATTGCTCCATTTTCTTTAGCTCTCCTTTTCTAGGACACTTAGTGTTGTAGTGCCCTAGCTCTCCACATGTGAAGCATCTAATCTTCTTTCTTTTGTCTTGGGCTTCTCCATTCCTACAACCCATATTAGATTTAAACGAACTTGAACCGGGTTTAGAGTTTACCTCCATTTTCTTACCATTTGGACACTTGTCCTTGTAGTGTCCCTTTCCATTACATCTAAAGCATATGATATGTTCCTTTTTCTTTGCTTTGGTGGAGGTTGAAGCTTCTCCTTGCTCCGGTATGGAAGTGGGTCTCTCCTCCCCCTCAATCCTTGAGGTGGTGACCTCTTCTCCTTCTCTTGAGGAAGTGGATGATCTCTCACTCTCTTCTTCCTCCTCTTGGGCTATTGAGCTCACTTCCCTTGATGATATTGATAATTCCTTTTCTTTTTCTTCTTCTTGACCCATTTGAATTTTCTCCTCGGGATCTTGAGTTTGTGTAGGATTTTTATGGAATTCCACCAACTTGTTCCATAGCTCATGCACATTTTGATATTCTCCTACACTACTCAAAACATGGTTAGGCAAAATATTAATCAATATACTAATTACCTTTTCGTTTGCTTTTGCTTGATTTTGTTGCTCTTGATTCCAATATCTAGGTCTAAGCTTCTTCCCGTGCTTATCCTTTGGAATCTCGAAGGGCTCTTCAAGCGCAATCCTAAGGTCACACTCCATTCCGAACCATGTTTCTATCCTTGTCCTCCAATATTCGAAATCTTCATGGCCGTAAGGTGGTGGAGTGTAGATGTCATCCCCAAATTTGTCTTCCATTGTTTTCTCCTCTAGCTTTCTTTGCTCCCTTGGCGATTAGTCCAATAAGAGCGGTCCTTCGCTCTGATACCACTTGTTGGATCGATGACGGTTGCTAGAAGGGGTGAATAGTAAATCTCGGCTTTCTTCTTCCTACGTTGTTAGTTGCGCAAGCAGAAATACAATAAAATAAAACTAACAATGTAAACAATACCGATTATACTTGGTATCCACCCCTAAGGGTGAGTAATCCTAGAATCCTTCGGTGGATCACTCCCCGGATAACCTCCGGCTAGCCCTTGTCGCTCCTTGTGGGTGGAGAAACTGTTGGACCTTGGATGGCTAGAGAGAGGGGGGTGAATGTAGCCAGACACCGAAACTTAGCACTTATCAATTTTTCTACACTTAACTGGTTAGTAGCACAGCGGATGCAAATAACACAAAACAGAGTATTGCAGAAATTACACCCTAAGCTAAGCATAAACAAATGCAAGAACGCTAACAAGAGGATTTACAATGTTCAGGGATAACTTGCCCTTACTCCTTAGTGTGCCCTTAAGGTGGGCGATCCCTTGATCGTCGACATATCAAGCCCCGATGAACATCGGATAAAATGCAACCTCCTTCTCGGTGGAGTAACCTCTCCACAACGTTTCAAGATGATAGAGTATGAAGTACAGGAAATACAAGAAGGATCTTACTTAGCACTTAGAACCACAAGAACACAAGCAAGCTTCTCCCGAGCTCCACCCAGCGCAGATCTCACGCAAGAACTCCCTTCTTCGTGTCTTCTCGCTGATGGACTCAAGCTCCTTGTTTCTTCTTCCAAGTGCCCAAGTAACATATGGTTGCTTCAAGGTTCACAGTCGCTGGCTCAAGATGATGGAACAGAGTTGTCGCAAGAGCAGAATATAAGATGTCGCAAGAGCACAAGCTGTAACGTTACTGAGACTTGTTCGCCACCAAGCTCTTAAGTCTCAGCTCACCTCTTAAGTCTCAGCTCACCAATCTCCAGGTCACCACCTTACTGCAGCCTCCAGCTGCTCACCTGCCACAGCCTGCTACCACTGAGCTCTCCCTGGACTCCCTGAGCTTCCCTCAGCCAAGCTCCAGTCAGCAGCTCCAGCCGTTGCAACATGAGATGACAAATGGAAAAACCTACTCCAAGGAAAGGCCTCCATTGACTCTCCTTGAGTGTTTGAATCCATACCTGTCACCTGCACACTCAATCAGAGATTTAGCAAATGAAATCAAACTTATATCAGTGATAGTAGAGAAGATTAAAGTGACATCAGTAGCGTATCAGTGAAAGCAGGCGCGATCAAAGCGTCTAACAGCGCGTTTGAATTAAAGTGATCGATCACCGAACCGATCAGGACTATCCCAGACTGATCATGCTCCAACCTGATCGGTCCCCAGTGAGAAACCTAGGATCACAAGCTCGTATGATCGGTCACTCTGACCGGTCACCAGATCGGTCACCAAACCGATCCTGAAATCAGCTTGCCACAATCCCGCCTGAAATACACTGGCTGATTGGTCACCAGACCGATCAGGCTGATCCCTGACCGATTAGGCTCCAGGCTGATCCCAGATCGATCAGGCTCCAGCCTGATCGGTCAAGGTGAGAAACCTCGCGACAGTTGA
>JAGFNQ010006534.1:0-64123 GCA_024364735.1 Boesenbergia rotunda | reverse complement strand
ACATATAAGAATACAAGGGAAATCCTAACTTTAACCTTTTGCCCAAACATCGAAACCCATGATCACACCGGACCATCTTAGGGTTGATTGCTCCAACAGGCCCACTGAGCTCCGACTCGGCCCGCCGAGCTCCGACTCGGCCCGCCGAGCTCCGACTCGGCCCGCCGAGCTCCGACTCGGCCCGCCGAGCTCCGACTCGGCCCGCCGAGCTCCGACTCGGCCCGCTGAGCTCCGACTCGGCCCGCCGAGCTCCGACTTGGTCTCTCTCGAGTTCCCAACTCGAGTCCCCCGAACTGACCTCCCGAGTTCCCAACTCGGGCTCAGGTCTCCCGAGTTCCCAACTTGGGCTCAGATCTCTCGAGTTCCCAACTCGGGCTCAGATCTGCCGATCAACTTTCCCGAAGCATTGTGTCCTCTGTGTGTGACCCAATAGGTTCTCGTGATGTTGGCAATGCGCCTGAACACTTTAGACACATAAGCAATGAGCGGCATCTAGCAATGCATCATTGCTACCCAAGTAACAAGAAAAGTCGAGATCCGACTAAACCTCTGTGACTATGATAAATTATGACCTTGTCCTTCTATCCTTGATATCAAGATTGACCAATGAGGAATAGACCGTGTCATCCTCAATTAATCTTGTGTTTCTTGATCCCCGAGTAGACTCACTCAAACAAATGAGCTCAATATCTCATATTGACTCATTTGAGCATTGCTATGCGTTTCAGTAGTCCTACTCGATCAAGGGGTCCACATATATCACTCCCATCATATGGGAGGGATAGATCCCATCTACATCACTCACATCCCTCCGCATAATTCATTACATACCCAGTGATCGCCTTTATAGTCCATCCTGTTACGGGCGACGTTTGACGATACCAAGTACATAACTCCTTATGTAGGGAACCGTAGTGACTTCAGGTCTAAGGACTATTCATACCAATAGTCACATGAGAAAGTCTATGACACTCATATGACAATCTATGAAAATTTCTCATGGCGGGTCATTCAGTACACATTCTCCAATGTATACCCATATGTTAACTTGATATCACATATCCATGACTTGTGAGCTCAAGTCATCAGTTAACCTACATGCTAGTCTCCTTGCATCAATATTATCCCTGAATAATTGATGCTTGACTAGGAATAATTTAGTGTAGTATTCTCTACATTATCTCACTATCGATTCAACCAATCGATATAATATAGATAAGAACCTACTACACAAGGACATTATGTTGGTGCAGAAGGCACCAAAGTCTAACCTGTGTTTGGATAATGGCAACATAGGTCAAAAGTTAAGTCTTACTTGTTTTCTAACAAGTTATTTTAAGTGTGCAGTATCCAAGCCCTAGCAAAGGACTGCTAGGCAACTGACGAAGGACTGCCAGTATTAAAAGCCCTAGCAAAGGACTGCTAGGCAACTGGCGAAGGACTGCCAGTATTAAAAGCCCTAGCAAAGGACTGCTAGGCAACTGGCGAAGGACTGCCAGTATTAAAGCCCTAGCGAAGGACTGCTAGGCAACTGGCGAAGGACTGCCAGCATCCAAGACCTGACAAAGGACCGTCAGGCAAAAGTCCAACCAAAGGAGCGGTTGGCATCAGGTAAATTCTCCCGAGAGGAGTAGGTGAGGACGCGTTCCCCGTCGAGGGAACAGTAGGCGTCGGTTCGACCTAGGGCTCCATTTTGGAGACCAAAGTCAGAACCAAGACAGCTAAGGCTGTATAAATCTAATTAATTGTTATGTTATCTTGTTTTGGACTAACCCTGGATGCAGGACCGAAGGAACGTGTGTCTGCAGCTCAGAAAGCCTCAGAGGAGAGAGGCAGTTGCTGAGAAGGGCGCCCGGAGCGTCCCGGGCGCCCCCAAGGGCCATACAAAACAAGTAACAAGAAGACTGGTTCGAATACACACTGGGCCGGGCGCCCCCTGCGCTGCGGGCGCCCCCTGGCGCATACCTCGAACCAAGAAGCCCTCGAAGCCAAGCAGATAACCTTTGACCCGGTCAATGCGGGCGCCCCGGTCAAAACTGATCCCGAAGATAAGGGGATCAGACGCTGACCGAGATCGGAACGGATCGGCTGCCACGTAGGGGGGCGCCCCCGACGTCCCGGGCGCCCCCTAGCCCTATATAAAGGGCCCTCGACCCCAGGCTTCAACAATCACTTCTTCCAACGCTTCAAAGTTCTTCTACGCTCGTGCCTTGCTCCGGAAACGCTTCACCTCGAGCCGACGACGTCCCGCTGCCCCAAAAAGATTCGATATACTCCGGACGTCGGTAACGAAGAGCTTAATATTTTATTATTAATTTATTGCACTCTCTTTGTAATTGAAATTATTGTAACCGATTTTGCGCAAATATAGAATTGCCCAAAGTAAACGGTCAACGACCGTGGGCCTTGGAGTAGGAGTCGACACAGGCTCCGAACCAAGTAAAAATCACTGTGTCTTTGTGCTGTGTATGTTATTTTTATTTCCGCTGTGCACTTACTCTCAGTTTTCCGAAAAAGTAACGACTTCCGATATTCACCCCCCCTCTATCGGTTTTCACGATCCAACAAGTGGTATCAGAGCGGGGTAGTTCAAACTTGGTGCAACCACCAGTTTGAAATTATTTTTCGGATTTTTTTTAAATAATTTTTTTTCTTAATTATCTTTATCCCGCACTGCTAATCCAAGACCAAGTCTTGGGACACTTTTTTTGTAAGTTTTCTTTTACAGAACAAATGTCTATGCAAGAGGGATTCAGCACCGCTAGACCTCCACTCTTCAGTGGAGAAGACTTTTCCTACTGGAAAAGTCGCATGGAGGTCCACCTGAAAACTCAGGTGGACATGTGGATCATTATCCAGTCCGGTCTGGAGATCCCCCGAAATGCGGAAGGACTTCCACAAAGCTACTCGGAGTGGGACAACACTCTAAAGCGCAAGATAGAAGCCGACGCAAAAGCAACGCAAACCCTACAATGCGGGCTGACAAAGGAAGAGCTGAACCGAGTGGGCCCCTTCAACAGTGCAAAAGAACTATGGACGAAACTGATCGAGCTGCACGAAGGGACTTCAGACACAAGGATCAGAAAAGGGATCTGCTACTGAACAAGCTCTACACCATCAAGATGGCTGACAACGAAACAGCAGCCCAGCTCCACGCACGAATCCAAGAGGTAATGAACGGTCTTCACGCAATAGGTCATAAGGTCGAAAACCGTGACCTAATAAGGTATGCTCTAAACGCATTCCCAAGAAATACCTTGTGGGCATCTATGGTAGATGCATACAAGGTATCCAGGGATCTTTCTAAAATAAAACTAGATGAATTATTTTCTGAACTAGAACTGCACGAACAGACTAACACCAATTCGGTCGAAAAAGGTATCGCTTTCATTGCAGGTAAAAATCTAAAGACAACGAAGAAGAAAACTGAACCTGAACCCGAGTCTGACTCAGACTCAGAAGATGAAGAAGGAGAACAAACTAAGCTGGTCCGGCTCGCTCGAAGCTACTACAAAGAGCTGAAGAACCGAACCAACAAACGGAAAATCGGCCGAAGAAAAGACGAACCAGCTGAACTCACGAACAAGCCTAATGTAACCTGCAACGAGTGCAAGAAGAAGGGCCACTACAAGACAGAGTGTCCAAATCTGAAAGAGTCCAAGAAGACGAGAAGAAAGAAGGCGCTCCAAGCAACCTGGGACGAGTCTTCCTCAGAAGAAGAAGAAGAGGCACCCCAGTCCAATCTCCTAGCTCTGACCGCCTCAGAGAAAGTCGAGTCAGAATCAGAACAAGAAGACGGCGAGTTAACCTTCACAGAAGACGGAGAAATTAAGGTAACTGGTTTTAATAGATTACAGTTAACTGAATTGATTTCTTTTCTTTCTCGTGATTTGGCAAAAGCCAAACTCCGGGTCGAATCCCTCCGACAGGAAGTAAAACTCCTGAAAGAGGGAGCTGACTCTAAACCCTCAACCGAGAAGGTTCAGGAAGGAACTCCCACTCAAGTTGAAAAACTTGAAAAGGAAAACTCCTCCCTGAAAACTCAGGTTAAGGATCTTAGATCAGCCCTAGAACGATTCACTTCTGGTTCCAAAAATCTTGACATGATTCTTGGAAAACAGAAGTCCGTTCTAAATCGATCTGGACTTGGCTACCGAACCAAATCCCGACAAAGATCGTATTTGGCTGTACTGAATCAGTCCAGAGGCAAAATTCAGGCATGGGTACCTAAACTATGCCTGAACAAACCAACTGGATCAAATCAGTATTGGATCCCCAAGGACAAGATTCACATCTTGCCTAACCATCACCGTGGCTTTAGTCCAGGGGGAGCCAAACTGAAAACTATTTTTATTATTAGATAAACTTGCAATTCTTGATTGAAACTGCTTGATTGATTGTCTATTTAATTTCTGCAAATTACCATGCTTAGACTTAGGCTAGTTTAAAGGACCAAACAAACTTAACTGAAATTTGACAACATAGTATTGGGTGGAGGTGAGATGATAGTACGTTGGGGAAACCAATTCTAATAAGATCAAGTTTACTTGGTCTCTTTAGACTGGTGAAACCAGCCGAAGCTACCGATCCAAAATCCAAATATAGTATGTTGAGTGTGCAGGTTGTACAGGTACACAAATAGACTTGACTGGACGGCCTCGGTACGGTGAAGGGTGGCATGGAGACAAGCTGGAGGCTTGTGTGCACCCGAGGGACCTTGGAGAGCAGGGACGATGAGCTAATGGGCGCGGACTTTGAGGCGTACGTGAAGGGTGGCATGGATGCAAGCTGGAGGCTTGCGTGCGCATCCGAGGGACGAGGGCCGAAGATGAAGAGGGTACAAAAGCAACAGTCGATGCTGCGGAGGAGGAGTCAATCGAGTCGTGAGGGTCGAGTGATGTGTGAATGTACTCGGGAAGGGATTCAGCTAGGGACCAGTCGACTGCTCTGGGAGCAGTCGACTGGTAGGTGGCTGGTGAGCTGGCAAATTCGAATGTTGGAGTGTCAATGGTCGAATTTGGCTGGCACCAGTCGACTGCTCTGGGGGCAGTCGACTGGTAGCGAGAAATCAGCCCCGAGTCCTATTTAAAGAGGACGTCGTGGTGGCTGAGTTTCTTGACGAAACTCGCTTGGGTAAAGCGTGTTAGTAGTCTTTTGTGTCCAGATCGTGTGCTTGGTGTTGTGGCGAGGTTTCTCCACCCATAAGGAGTGACGAGGACTAGCCGGAGGTTATCCGGGGAGTGATCCATCGAAGGATTGTTGGATTAGTCACCCGACCGGGGTGGATACCAACTAAAATCGGTTTGTTAGCGTTGTTCCTTTGTTTTTATTGTTTATTACTATTATTTCCGCTGCGCATACTAACAACGTAGGAAGAACAAGACGAGACTTGCTATTCACCCCCCTCTAACAAGGCGTATCGATCCTAACAATTGGTATCAGAGCGAAGGACCGCTCTTGATCGGACTAACCGCCGAGGGAGCATACGCTAGAGGAAATGGAAGGTGAAGGTCCACTTGGGGACAACATCTACACTCCGCCGGCCTACGATCATGAAGACTTCGAGTATTGGAAGTCACGGATGGAGACGTGGTTCGCGATGGAGTGGGAACAAATGATTACACTTGAAGAGCCATATGAGACTCCAAAGGATAAGCACGGGAAGAGGCTTAGGCCTAGATATTGGAGTCAAGAACAACAAGATCAAGCGAAAGCAAACAAGAAGGTAATTAGTACTTTAATTGATATTTTGCCTAATAACATTTTGAAGCGTGTAGGTGAATATAGAGATGCACATGAATTGTGGAATAAAGTCAAAGGATTTCATAAAAACCCTACACAAGGTCAAGTGCTGGAAGAGCCCAAGGAAATGGGCTCAATAACTCACGAGGAGGAAGAAGTGTCAACTTCTTCAAGTGAGGGGGAGGAGAGACCCTCATCTACACATGATCAAGAGGAAGCCTCCACATCGTCAAAAGTTGAAGAAGTAATCAACCCAGCATCTACCTCCACCAAAGCAAAGAAGAAAGATCACATTACGTGCTTTGGGTGTAATGAGAAGGGGCACTACAAGGATAAGTGCCCACTAGGTAAGAAAAAGGAGGTACACCCTAAACCCATTGTAAATTCCGTTAAAGCTAATGTGGGTTGTAGAATTGGTGAAGCTCAAGCTAAAAGGAAGAAGATTTGATGCTTCACATGTGGAGAACTAGGGCATTATCACACTAAATGCCCTAGAAAAGGTGAGCTAAAGAAGATGGAAAATCTAAGAAGATGGGAAAAAGAAGAAAGAAGGAAGAGAAGAAGCTCACAACAAGGAAGGACTACAAGGGTAAGGTAGGTACCCCCTAACCCTAGTTTAAAAAGAAATTCGATTTCAAGTTCTTCTTTACTTTTTAAGAATCATGTTAATTACCCACCCATGCATGTTAGAACTCATGAGAAGTGTTTATTTGTGCATAATCATGGATTTAAGTACAATGATAGGAATAAGGATAACAAGGTAGATCACCACTCTAGAAAAAGCATGCATCATGATAGGCCTAAGACCTATGTATCCAAGGCTAAAGGCATTAACCCCAAGGAAGGGAAACATATGCCTAGGAAAGTGGATAGGTCTAGGAATGTCCAAGGTGGACATATGGACTCTAGGGTTCAAGGCCTAGAAAGGGAAAATCAAGCCTTGAGGGCAAGGCTTGATACATTAGAAAAAGCTCTAGAAAGATTCACGGTTGGATCTAAGGGCTTAGACATGGTGTTGGGTAGCATCAAACCCAACTATGATAGATCGGGATTGGGGTACCGATCTAAGACCTCCAAGGGCAATGGAAAGAAGTATGCTGGGAAAGCATACAATATTAGTAAGGAGGGAAAGTCTAAGGATGGCAAGGGGATGTCATCCAAGGGTAAAAAGAGTGACCTAACCAAGGACAAGGTGTCCAAGGTTAAAAAGGTAAATTTTGTAAGCCAAGAGTCACCGGTGGCACACCAGTGTGGCTTAGTGTGGATTGAGTCACCTAGGGAGGTGGCTAAGGCTAAGAGATCAAGGGAGAGCTCTAGGACCCTTTGGGGTCCATGGTAAATGGATCTCAAAAGTGTCTCCCTTAGGAAATTAGGTGAAATGTGCCAAAAAGGGTTGGAAGACTTGGGTAAGTCTTAATCCTAGATTTTGGCACATCAAAATAAGAATTTAGGGTGAAAAAGGTGAAAAGAGGGTTAAAATTCATAACATTGAGGTTTAATGGTGGAACACCATATAAGTCAATGATATAAATGAGCTGTGATCAAGGAGAAGTGGATGAATTGAAGAGAAATGAGAATTAGCACTTTTATGATGAGCTCATTTGATACTTTTTAGAAGAAGTAGGATTTCGTGCCAATCATGAGATTTGGAGTACATTTATTTGGAAACATATTTTTCCCAGGTAGATATTGGCTTCACAAATCTCCCCACGAAATTTCATAATTTTTGGAGATTTGTAGAATTAGTTAAAGATTTCTGAAATTGGGCTGGGAAACCTGAAATTCAGGTATCAGTCGACTGCCCTGGGGGCAGTCGACTGGTAAGAGCCCAGAAACATTCTGTGAGTTTTGGGAGTCGACTGCCCCAGGGGCAGTCGACTGGTACGTAGGCAGAAATGGAAATAGGTATATTGGACAATCAGAAATTGCAAATTTGGATTATAGGATAAGGCCTTGGATTAAAAGACTTCATAGTCCTTAAGTGTTATCCCATGATTTGATAAGAATTTATTGGATTTTATGGAAATCAAGAAGGATTGATAAGGTTCCCTAGGTATCTAAGATTTAGAGATTAAACAGGGAACATTGAGGACAATTCTATGTGTCGAATTATGATGGGTAGATTTGACAAACACATGGAATTAGAAATGAATTTGAAAGCTGATACTTAATGCAAAATCCTTAAGAAACTTAGATGTGTACCAAAAGTCAAGCACACTTGATATTTCCATGATATCATATTTTTCTAGGATAGGGTATATCCTAGCAAGTGTGCTGGCAAACTTTAGGGTTTTTAGACTTTTGTTGAGTTCTTTTTGACACTTAGGGAAAGATTGCCACGGGCAATGCTATAAGAGTGTCAAAGGGGGGAAGAACTCGGGTGTTGAGTTGTGTATGACTCAACGTGGTGTCTAGGAGGTTAGGTTGGGTAGAACTTGACCTGGGAAAAATGAAAATTAGGAGATGGCATGGGTTAAGGGGGAAGTTGTCTCCTATTTGCCTTAATTTTCATAAGAAAACTTTTGGATTTTGTACCAAACATGGGAATGGGGATAGATACATGGTGAAATGTATTTTTCCCAAGTAGGTATGGGTACCACAAAGTTCTCCACGAAATTTGAGAATTTTTGGAGATTTGTGGAATTTCTGGTGCGTTTCTAAAATTCGGCCAGAAAACTAATTATCAGAGTATCAGTCGACTGCCCTGGAGGCAGTCGACTGGTCAGGGCTGGTGTGGGTATCCAGCAGCTGACATGGGTCCATGTGATAAGAAACATGTGTATGGGGGTCTAGTACGCTGTGTTTAGGATCATTGGGGATTAAAAGAACCAATAATTGGGATATTATTGGGGTCTTTTTGAAGTATGGCAAAGGGGGAGAAGTTTGGGTTTAAGTTGGGAAACTAAACTTACCTTTGCTAAAAACCCTAGGTTTAGGGCGAGCTGAGATTAAGGGGGAGCATGGTTGCTCCATTCTTGGCGTAAGGGGAACCTTGGAGAGGTTCTTAAAAAGCCTTTGTAAGTCCAATTGAGGGAGAGCTTGGGAGAAGCTTTAAAAAGGCCGTTGGGTGGAAAAATCCTAACTTGGAGGGTTAGGTGTGGAAAACTCCTAGCTTGGAGGGCTAAGTGTTGAAAATCCTAACTTGGAGGATTAGGTGGGAAAATCCTAGCTTGGAGGGCTAGGTGTGTAAAAAGTCCTAACTTAGAGGGTAAGGTGTAGGATGCCTTGATAGGATCCATACATGCATTGCATATGCATTCATTTAAGCATGGTTTTTGCTATTGACTACTATCTTGTTTTCCCTAACTTAAACGTATTGCCAAACATAAAAAAGGGGGAGATTGTTGGAGCAATCGGCCCAAAGATGGTCCGGTGTGACCATGGGTTTTGATGTTTGGGCAAAGGGTTTAAGTTAGGATTACCCTTGTATTCTTATATGTGTATGTTGAGTGTGCAGGTTGTACAGGTACACATATGGACTTGACTGGATGGCCTCGGTACGGTGAAGGGTGGCATGGAGACAAGCTGGAGGCTTGTGTGCACCCGAGGGACCTTGGAGAGCAGGGACGATGAGCTGATGGGCGCGGACTTTGAGGCGTACGTGAAGGGTGGCATGGATGCAAGCTGGAGGCTTGCATGCACATCCGAGGGACGAGGGCCGAAGATGAAGAGGGCGCAAAAGCAACAGTCGAGGCTGCGAAGGAGGAGTCAGTCGAGTCGTGAGGGTCGAGTGCTGTGTGAATGTACTTGGGAAGGGATTCAGCTAGGGACCAGTCGACTGCTCTGGGGGCAGTCGACTGGTAGGTGGCTGGTGAGCTGGCAAATTCGAACGTTGGAGTGTCAACGGTCGAATTTGGCTGGCACCAGTCGACTGCCCTGGGGCAGTCGACTGGTGGCGAGAAATCAGCCCCGAGTCCTATTTAAAGAGGACGTCGTGGTGGCTGAGTTTCTTGACGAAACTCGCTTGGGTAAAGCGTGTTAGTAGTCTTTTGTGTCCAGATCGTGTGCTTGGTGCTGTGGCGAGGTTTCTCCACCCATAAGGAGTGACGAGGACTAGCCGGAGGTTATCCGGGGAGTGATCCGCCGAAGGATTGTTGGATTAGTCACCCGACCGGGGTGGATACCAACTAAAATCGGTTTGTTAGCGTTGTTCCTTTGTTTTTATTGTATATTACTATTATTTCCGCTGCGCATACTAACAACGTAGGAAGAACAAACCGAGACTTGCTATTCACCCCCCTCTAGCAAGGCGTATCGATCCTAACAGGGCCGAGTCGGAGCTCGGCGGGCCGAGTCGGAGCTCGGCGGGCCGAGTCGGAGCTCGGCGGGCCGAGTCGGAGCTCGGCGGGCCGAGTCGGAGCTCGGCGGGCCGAGTCGGAGCTCGACGGACCGAGTCGGAGCTCGGCGGATCGGGTCGGAGCTCGGCGGATCGGGTCGGCACTCGGCAGACTGGGTCGGAGCTCGGCAGACTGGGTCGGGAGCTCGCCACTCGGGAGACTTGGTCGGGAGACCGAGTCGGAAGCCCGAGAGGCCTGGTCGGAGTTGCATGGAGGAAAGAGAAAAGTCTCTTTTCATTGGATGAAATGATTCTTTTTTTGCATGGGAAAAGATGAAGAGCCACATAAAAAGATGTGCTCTTTATTGCTATTGATGGAGGAAACCAAAGAGACACAAACCTCTTCATATTCATGGGATGATTATAAAAGAGGGTCTTGTGACTTTGCATGGGTCTTCTTCTCCTCTCCTTCTTCCCTTTCTTCTTCCCTCCCTCATCTTCCTCCTTTGGCCGAAACCCTACTGTAGGGTTCTTGGTGTTCTGCGAGCTACCTCAAGTTGCTAGCACAACTAAGGTAATTCTCCCGAAGTTGAGAGATTGTGTCCGTGTGGATACGAATAGAGGCACGGACACTTGGACGTGCAAGAGATCCGGCGCACCTTGGACGAGCGGGATAAGCAAAGGGCACGCTCCGAAGGTATATCTTCTTTAGAAGTAGATGTAGATCAACTTTGTACGAGTTTTTCTTTCGCATGGATCGCTCGTGGGTTCTTGTTTCCGCTGCGTTTTTATTGTTTTGTGCTGGGAGAACCCAACACTAATGAGCTGCTAAGTGTGCAGGTTACTCAGGTTTACTTCAAGGGACTCAAACTGAGGCTTTTGCTATGACAGATTGGGCAGGTTTCCATCTCATGTTGCAACGGATGCTGGCACTGCTAGAGATGCTGACTGGGGCTCGTCTGAGGGAAGCTCAGGGAGTCCAGGAGAGCTCAGTGGTAGGTGAGCAGTTGCAGGTGAGCAGCTGAGAGCTGCAGAGAGGTGGCCGTGACCTGGCGATCAGTGGGAGAAGCTTAAGGGCTTGGTAGCGATGAAGCCTCAGTAACATTTTGATCACTTCTTGCGACAAGCTTTGCTCCATCACTTTGAAGACACTCTGATTCTTAGAGCAACATACTGATACTTGAGTACTTGGAGGAAACAAGAAGCTTGACGAGTCCATCAGCAAGAAGACACGAAAAAGGGAGTTCTTGCATGAGATCTGTGCTGAGTGGAGTTCGGGAGAAATTCTCTTGTGTTCCTTTGGTTCCTAGTGCTTTGTAAGCCTTCTTGATTCACTGTTCTTAACTTTATTATTTCTGTGAAACGCTGTGGAGAGGTCTCTCCACCGAGAAAGAGGTTCCATTTGATATCCGTATTTTTCGGGGCTTGATCTGCCGACGATCAAGGGATCGCCCACCTCACGGGCACGCGAAGGAGTAGGGGCAAGTTATCCCCGAACCTTGTAAACCCTCCTTGTTAGCGATCTTGTTTGTTACTTTAGTTTGTTTTTGTTTTCTGCATTTCTCTGTTTCCATTTGTTTCCGCTGCTGTGCTAATAACCTTGAAGTGCAGAGAAACACTAAAGTGAAAGAAGTTTGTGTCTGGCTATATTCACCCCCCTCCTCTCTAGCCATCCAAGTTCCAACACTCACCAGCCACTACCCTAGGCCAGAACCCTTCTGTGAGTTTTATCAGTCGACTGCCCTACTCGCCAACCTAGGGTTACCCTTCCCGAGTACATTCCACTCCGCACTCGAACCCTAGGATTTCCCCAGTACAATCACACAACACTTGTACCCTCACGACTCGACTGACTCCTCATCCGCAGTCTCGACTATTGTCTTCGCGCCCTCTTCATCTTCGGCTCCCGTCCCTCAGATACACGCAAGTCTCCATCTTGCCTCCATGCCATCCTGTTGGGACCGGGTGCATGTTGACATGGATGCGGGTTCGTAATTTTAAAATTAATTACGTGCAGTGGAAGGTTTAGTATAAATAATTTCTCAAATTATTTAACCACACATCTAAGCATGCAACCTTATCTTTTGTAGACATGATCATATATTTAAAATTTTGCAGAAACGTAAACTAATTTACTTGTTACCTCACGTAACTCGAAGGAAGGGACGAGATCCAACCGTAAGCGTCCCTTGGAAGCTCCGCCTCTATTCGCGTCCACGCCGAGTATCTTCGGGATGACTTCGCAAAGCCACGAGTTTCGTGTTCTCGAGAACTACTAGATTCTCCGAGAACGCGACAGGAAAAACCAAGAGAGAAGTAATCACATCGGAAAAACTCACCACCAAGGTTGGCCGGAATCACAATTCCGGTGAGAAGGAGGAAGATGACTTGCGCTCAATCCCAAGGTGATGATGGCCGGAGAGGAAGATCGTCCCAACGGAAGAACTTCGTCGCCTCGGTGCTTCTCCTTGTGCTCGCGGCAAGAAGAAGGGAGAAGAGGTGTGGCCGGCCAAGAGGAAGAAGGGAGGAGAGGGCTAGAGAGCCTAGGCAAGAATACTTGGATTATTTCGAATGAATTCCAAGCCTTGCCTTGGGTCCTTTATATAGTAGTCTCTCAACCGCCAAATCTCTTTTTTCTTATGGAATAAATTTTCATAAGAAATTTATCATATAAATTTTCTATGACTTATTCCATCCTGCCAAGTCTTGATTTTATATCATGGTTAAAATCATATTTTAATTCATGATAAAAATCAACCAAGTCTCTTTTTCTTATGGAATAAATTTTTATAAGAAATTTATCATATAAATTTCTTTATATAAATTTCTTTATCATGGTAAATCAATCCATGATTAATTTTATAAAATAAAATAAACCAATCCATGGTTCATTTTAATTTCCATGAAAAATAAATTTTATATAAATTTCTTTATCATGGTAAATCAATCCATGATTGTTTTTATAAAATAAAATAAACCAATCCATGGTTCATTTTAATTTCCATGAAAAAATAAACCAAACCTTGGTTTATATAAAAATTTATATCATCCATAATTTTATAAAACAAACCACACTTGATTTATTTTATAAATTGAACTAAACAATTTGGTTCCCTCCCTTTGTTGTGGCCGGCCAAGCAAAGAGGGTGGGGACCCTCTTTGGACGACCTATCCAGGCCACGCCCCAATGAATTAAACTCATTTAATTTATCTATTAAGTCTTCAAAAGACTTAGCCATTTTACGCTTCCGATGCGTCTCTGAAAAATTCAGATTCGACTTATCGTTTGGCTCAACCAAACCTAATCTCTCTTGATTGGAAAATCTAATTTTCAACTCGTTTTAAATCCCTCGGATTACTCGTAGTGCGTGTGACTAAATAGGCTTTCGATTTATGTTGGTCGTCTATAATTAACCAATTATAGAACGATCATGAGTGGCACCTAGTACTACATCATGATCCCCAATTAATCGAAAGATCAACGATTGACCTCAGAAACAATTCTGAAATCCTTCAGCAGCTATAATGAATCGTGCCTCATTCCCTTCACCATCTTATACCCACTTGGTTCAGGACATAGTCTATGTGTGTATCTCCCCACTAGACTGACTACGTCACACCTAACCCAATTAATGTTTTCTCGTCCTATGGATTATAATTACTCTCATGTATATAAAAGATTCATATTCTGAACATGTCATGCTCTGGCCAGAGGCTTCGAGTAACAATCCGACGATAGGCCTTGAGTATACATCTCCTCGCAAGGAGTGGTGAATCCTTTGTAGGTTGTTCAAACATCTTCGGGCACTTCGGCTTATACCCAATCATCCCGGGTCCACACCTCCTTGGAGATGCTTGCTTAAGATGTCAAAGTATAAGTCTCCATGACCAAGATGACTTGAACACCGCAAGTCAAAGGAACATCGCACTTAAGCTGCAGTAAGAACTTCATTGGCATATCTATATGTAGACTACCATATGAAGTTTTACAGCCAGTCACTCCAATGAACTAGTTCCCTTAACTAGCATTCATGTTTATCTCCGGGCATCCCAATGTCACCAGCCAGTGAGAATCAGCTGATTAGAGAATAATCCATGTTAGTCTCAACAGAATTGATAGTGTTTGTATTTATCAATTCATCGACTAGGGACAATTTCAATACTTCACAATTGCACATGTAGAGATAATCACTAATTGTGAATTCGTCACAAATTCTCTCATGCTGTGACTTGTATTGCGGACATTCAGTAAATGAGTTTAAGATCTCAATCAAATACATAAACATGTATACTCAAATAGTGAATATTCATTTATTAAAATAAATGATTACAATCATAAGGCGATTGCCTTAGGACACTTTTCTCATATCACTAACACATCCTTCACGCATGCCTCGAAGTCCGCGCCCCTCAGCTCATCGTCCCTGCTGTACAAGGTCCCTCGGGTACACACAAGCCTCCAGCTTGTCTCCATGTCACCCTTCACCGTACCGAGGTCGTCCAGTCAAGTCAATATGTGTAAACTTGTACAATCTGCACACTCAACATACACATATTAAATACAAGGGAAAACCTAACTTAAACCCTTTGCCCAAACATCAAAACACTTGGTCACTCCGGACCATAGATTGCCTCAACAATCTCCCGCTTTTTGATGTTTGACAATACGTTTAAGTTAGGGAAACAAGATAGTAGTCAATAGAAAAACCATGCTAAAACAGATGCATATGCAATGAATACAAGGATCTTATCCCAAGGCATCCCACACCTAACCTTCCAAGTTAGGACTTTTCCAAAACGAGCATTTTAAAATCTATCCCAAGGCTCCCCACACCTAACTCTCCAAGTTAGGACTTTTTCACACCTAACCCTCCAAGTTTAGAATTTTCAATACCTAACCCTCCAAGTTAGGATTTTCCACACCTAACTCCCCAAAGTTAGGAATTTTCACCAAAACGGGCATTTTAAAGCTTCTCCAAAGCTCCCCCTACATTGGACTTACAAAGGCTTTTTAAGAACCTCTCCAAGGTTCCCCTTACACCAAGAATGGAGCAACCATGCTCCCCCTTAATCTTAGCTCCCCTAAACCTAGGGTTTCTAGCAAAGGAGTGTTTGGTTTCCCAACTTAAACCCAACACTTCTCCCCCTTTGCCCAACATCAAAAAGAACCCAACAATATCCCAATTATTGGATCTTTTCATCCCTAATAATCATAAACAATGTGTATTAACCCCCCCCATACACTTGTTTTGCATCTTTTGGACATATACCCAGCTGCTGAAACTTAATTCAGCCTTGACCAGTCGACTGCCCTGGGCAGTCGACTGATACTCTGAAAATCAGAATTTCAGCCTTTCTGACGAAATTCAGAAATGCGCCAGAAATTCCACAAATCTCCAAAAATTCTCAAATTTTGTGGAGACATTTGTGGTACCCATACCTACTTGGGAAAAATACATTCCAAAATGTATCTATCACCATTCCCAAGTTTGACACAAAACCCAAAACTAGCAAAAAGGTTCACTCAAACCTTAACCAAAAGTCCTAGTTTTGGTTTCCCCTTGATGTCTCTGCCTATATCAATCCACAATGCATCCCTAGCATTGATTTATATGACATTTTCACATCAAAAACCAAAATTCATGCTATATGACCCCAATGTCATATTTCAATGCATGAAACTCAAAAACACCATGCCAAAACCCAAGCATTGAGACTCAAGTCTGTCTCCAATTCTTTTGGCACATCCTATGGTCCATCTAGACCTCTAGGAGGAACCCTCCTAAGATCCATTCATCATATATCCCAAAGGCTCCTAGAGCTCCCCCTTGAGCTCTTAGCCCTAGCCACCTCCCTAGATGACTCAACCATCACTAGACCACATCGGTATTCCACCGGTGACTCTTGGCCTACAAACATGACACTCTTAACCTTAGACACCTCGTCTTTAGTTAAGTCCTTCTTTTTCCCTTTAAATGGCATTCCCTTGCCATTTTTGGACTCCTCCTTCTTGCCATAATCATATGTTACCCTAGCATATTTCTTCCCCTTGGCATGGGAGTTCTTAGACCGGTATCCCAACCCCGATCTATCATTGGTGTGGTTTAAGCCACCCAACACTATATCTAAACCCTTAGATCCAATAGTGAATCTCTCTAGGGTTTTCTCCAACCTATCAAGTTTTTCCCTTAAAGCTTGATTTTCCCTTTCTAGGTTCCTAAACCTAGAATTCACATGTCCACCTTGGATATTCCTAGACCTATCCTCCTTTCTAGGCACATTCCTTCCCTTCTTGGGATTAATGTCATGATCCTTAGGTCTAGAGGTATTGGATTTGTCATGATGCATGGTTTTTCTAGATTTTTGATCTACAATACAAACCATATTCCTATCATGATATTTAAATCCTAAGTTATGTATGGATAAATAATTGATATCATTTTGATCATGCATGGAGGAATTTAAATTTGAATTACATTTAAACTTCAAGTCAGGGATTACCTCCCTTACCCTTGTAGCCTCCTTTTAATGTGAACTTTATCTCTTTCTTTCTTCTTTCTCCCATCTCCTCAAGTGTCCCAATTTCTTTAGCTCTCCTTTCCTTAGACACTTGGTGTGGTAGTGCCCTAGCTCTCCACATATGAAACATCGAATCTTCTTTCTCCTTTCTTGGGCTTCTCCAATCCTACAACCCACGTTAGATTTAAAAGAACTTGAAATGGGTTTATATTTTACCTCCTTTTTATCTTTTGGACACTTATCTTTGTAGTGTCCCTTTTCATTGCAACCAAAGCATTTGATATGTCCTTTTTCTTTGCTTTGGTGGAGGTGGAGGCTAGGTTGACTTCTTCTTCAACCTTGGATGAAGTAGATACTTCCTCTTGTTCCGGTATGGAAGTGGATCTCTCCTCCCACTCAATCCTTGAGGTGGTGACCTCTTCCTCTTCTTCTCTTGAGGAGGTTGATGATCTTTCGCTTAATTTCTCCTCTTCACTTGAAGAAATTGACACTTCCTTTTCTTTTTCTTCTTCTTGACCGATTTGACCTTTCTCCTTGGGCTCTTGAACTTGTGTAGGATTTTCATGATATTCTTTTATCTTTTTCCATAGTTCATGTGCATTTTCATATGCCCCTACACCACTCAAGACATTGTTAGGCAAAATATTGACTAATATTTTAATTACCTTCTTATTCGCCTTTGATTGATCTTGTTGCTCTTTAGTCCAAGATCTAGGTCTAAACCTTTTTCCATGCTTATCTCTTGAAACTTTGAAAGGCTCTTCTATTATCATCATACACTCCCAATCTATGTCAAACCACGTCTTCATTTGCATCCTCAAATAACCGAAATCTCCATGATCGTAGGGAGGTGGAGTGTAGATGTCATCCCCAAGTTTATCTTCCATGGTTCTTCCCTCTAGCTTTTGCTCTTCTTGGCGGTTATTCTAATCAAGAGCGGTCCTCGCTCTGATACCAATTGTTCGATCGATTCCGTACGCTAGAGGGGGTGAAAAGCGTTTTTCGATTCTTCTTTTGTACCTACGTTGTTAGTTGCACAGCGGAAACAATAATAAAGAAAACTAACAACAATAACAACGCTAACAAACCAAATTTTACTTGGTATCCACCCCGGACGGGTGACTAATCCATGAATCCGTCGGTGGATCACTCCCAAGATAACCTCCGGCTAGCTCTCGTCGCTCCTTGTGGGTAGAGAAACCTCGCCATAAACCCAAGCAAACCTTTGAGCACAAAGACTGCTATCTTGCCTTTAACCAAGACAAGATTCGTCAAGAATATCAGCCACCATGAAGTCCTCTTTAAATAGGACTCGGGCTGAAACCCTCTCCACCAGTCGACTGCCCTTAGGGCAGTCAGGGCAGTCGACTGGTGCCACTGAAATTCGACCGTTGCAACCCCAACGTTCGAATTTTCAATCAACTCATCAGCCACTACCAATCGACTGCCCCCAGGGCAGTCTACTGGTCCCAGGCCAGAACCCTTCTGTGAGTTTTATCAGTTGACTGCCCCAAGGGCAGTCGACTGCCCTACTCACCAACCTAGGGTTACCCTTCCCGAGTACATGCCACTCCGCACTCGAACCCTAGGATTTCCCGAGTACAATCACACAACACTCGTACCCTCACGACTCGACTGACTCCTCATCCGCAGCCTCGACTATTGCCTTCGCGCCCTCTTCATCTTCGGCTCCCGTCCCTCGGATGCACGCAAGCCTCTAGCTTGCCTCCATGCCATCCTTCACGTATGCCTTAAAGTTTGCGCCTCTCAGCTTATCGTCCCTGTTGTCCAAGGTCCCTCGGGTGCACACAAGCCTCCAGCTTGTCTCCATGCCACCCTTCACCGTACCGAGGTCATCCGATCAAGTCAATATGTGTACAATCTGCACACTTAATATACACATATTAAATACAAGGGAAAACCTAACTTAAACCCTTTGCCCAAACATCAAAACACTTGGTCACTCCGAACCACAGATTGCCTCAACAAATATCACGTATAAAATGATACCTCACATCAATGTGCTTTGTCCTCTCATGAAACATCTGATCCTTCATGAGGAAAATGACACTCTGACTATCACAAAAGACTGTAGTAATCTGCAAGTCTTCACTAAGCTCACTGTAGAGTCCTTTCAACCAAATATCTTCCTTACAAGCTTCTATAATAGCCATATATTCAGCCTCTGTAGTGGACAATGCAACTGTATTCTGCAAAGTAGTTTTCCAACTGATAGCGCAACCACCAACAGCGAACACGTATCCCGTCAGTGATCTTCATTTATCAATGTCACTTTGTGACGGCAATATCACCTATTACTATGGATCCCTGCAGAACATATAAATTGGCGGTTCTCCTTAGTTTCTTCATCACAATAAGAGACCCTTTATTGACCTTCACAGCTCCACCTTCACCAGTGTACTTGTACCCTTTAGAATCAAGAATACTCAAAGAGATCATATTTCTCTTCAAATCAGGGACGTGCCTCACATTACCAAGTGTCTGAATGACACCATCAAACATCTTAATTATGACCGTACCAATACCAGCGATTCTGCAGGATGCATTATTGCCCATCAAAACGGCACCGCTCGAAATCGTTTCATATGTTGAAAACCAGTCCCGATTGGGACACATATGAAACGTACAGCTAGAATCAAGAATCCATTCCTCACTCTGCTTTAAATCAGCATTAGATGCAACGAGAAGTTCGCCATCATTGTAATTTTCGACAATATCAGCCTCACCAGGCTTCTCTAATTGTTTTCCCTTCGAATTTTCACCTTCACTTTTATTCTTATTCTGCAGCTTGTAACATTCTGATTTGATGTGACCCTTCTTCTTGCAATAATTACAGATCTTATCACTATTTCTGAATTTCGACCTGCCCCTGATATTACCATCAGAGTCTTTCTCTTGAGTCCTTCCTCGAATAATAAGACCCTCACCCTGAGCCACAGATCCTTCGACAAGCTGTTTCATTTTCTCTTTCAAAAATAATGAATCATAAACTTCATTCAAAGTAAGAGTATCACGACTATATAAAATAGTATCTCTAAAAGTCGTATATGACGAGTGTAAAGAACACATTAAGATCAATGCTAAATCTTCATCGTCATATTTGACCTCCAGAGCCTCTAGGTCAGAGACGATTTCCTTAAACACGGTCATGTGATCTCTTAACGACGTATCTTCTGTCATGCGATGAGAATACAAACGTTGTTTCAGACCCAGTTTGCTCGTAAGACTTTTTGTCATGCACAACTGCTCCAATTTTAGTCATAGTGCAACAGCGGATTTCTCCTTCAAAACATTCTATAAAATCTCATTCGATAGGTGAAGGTAGATCTGAGATAGGGCTTTTCGATCCTTACGTTCCTTTTCTTCCTTTGTCCATGTCGAGGGTATGTTGTCTATCCCGAACAGTGCGTCGTCCAAGTCCAGATGTGCTAGCACCGCTCGCATCTTAACCTACCACAGTGTAAACCTGGTGTTGAGATCCAAATACGGAATATCATACTTCATGTTTGCCGTTGTCATTAATCCCGGTTGAAATCCACAAAATCAAAACCAACTTGGCTCTGAAACCACTTGAAACGAGATTAGTACGAAAAACAACAATAAGAACAATAGAGAATACACACAAGATTTACGTGGAAAATCTTTAACGGGAAAAACCATGGGCAGAGGAGGAAAAATCACTATGGATGGTGGAATACAAAGTCGGTGGCTCTAATAAAGTAAAGAGAAGTAGAGAGAAAAGAGAGGTAGAGAGAAAGAAAGAAGAGGTAACCAAATAACTTTTTTGATTAATAAAACTTGTCCATGAGATACACAATTTATAGAGACCTTAGAATACTTAGTCAAATAAGAAATTAATAACGAAACTATTAATTAATATATTTATAAAGAATCTGTTAATTAACATATTAATAAGAAACATATCTAATAATAAATTAACGGATTAAACTGAATTCGGGTCACCAAACTCTAACAAATAATATTCATGAACAACATTTGTAAGTAATATTCACAAATCATGTTTATTAATAAAACTCTTATCAATATGTTAAATAAACAAAACAAAACAAAACAAATAAATAAATTTGAATTAACAAGTTCAATAACCAATTAAACAAGTAAAAATTTTAAACAATCAAATAAATTTGAATTGAGAACTCAATAACATCTAAATGATCTAAGCTCGGATCAAGCTCAAGCCAAGCTTAAATTAAGAGTTCAATAACATCTAAATAAACCAAGCTCGACCTCAGCTTCAAACAAGCCCGAGCTTATAAAAAAAAGTCAAGCCAAACTTAAACAATTATTTCAAAGGCTTGGTTCATTTTAATCTCGGCTCGACTTGGCTTAGTTACCTTATCAAACAAACTTGAGCACCTCAAAGCTCGACTTGGCTCGGTTTGTTTATTGCACTAGGGAAAACCCCCGAGTGGATGTCGAGCACACCCAAGTGGAACGCTGAGTTAGAAGCGTCGAGTGCTCCTGAGTGTAGATTCGAGAAGAAAATGTTAAGGCCTGTGACTAAGCAATTTTTTTAAAAACATATTCGACTTACCTTCAGCTATGCTTCGATGTTCTCTCTGATTGCCTGTTTTCCAAGATACAACAGTAGATCGTGATTGCGACCGAGCACTGGTGAATCACATCAAACTGAGAATATACTCGATTTCCATCATAGGTGAACCTATCAAATGAAGATGAAAGAGTTTATATTGCTTTCTCTCTCTTCGCTCTGCTCAAGGCCTCCTCCTTATAAAAGTTCTCAATCATAGATGATAGTTAATGGTCGAATAAAGGTTATTCACTGACCATTATTCTGGCGGCCTTGAAATGCTAGTCGCTCGTCGATTATTTCCTTCAACGAATGTGAATTCTCATTAATCATATTAATGCATTCGTTACAATGAACAAAAAGAATAATTATTAAGATTGATAAAATATTGTTGATTCATTGAGCAAATTTTATCTCGACCGATCCGTCATTTGACACGATTGGTCATGCTCCCATACGGATCAACATGGTTCAGTGTAAATTTGAGTCTTGAATTTGCACCCCAGAATACTCATACATGAGAGAGAGCTAGTCTCTCCTCATATATTTATTCATATTATACATACACATGCAACAATATAAATAATCAACTTTCAATACGAGACTAAAGTCTAATTCATAATTAAATCATTGCTATCTTTCTATTTCTTTTCCATTTCCATCTTCAATAATTAAATTAATAGCTTATTCTTCCCTTGAGCATGCGATGAGAGCATGAGGTGATTGTACGATCCCTCAAAAAGGAGATTTTATTTATTGCTAAAAAGACTCAAACTCGGAACCTCAATCAATATATATCTCCATGCTTACCATTTGAGATAAGTCATTTGCCGTTATTATCATAATTTTATGGGCAGACAGTGTTGCTACTTTTGAACAAAACATAGGGTGTGATGGAAATTTTGATGAGCTTCGAGGGGTTTAAAGTAAAGTTTGATCTTGTTGTCATGCGCAGACGAATGGAACGGCGTCAACCAGAGCAAAGGTAAACGGGAACGTGGAAAATCAAGTTGTAAAAATAGTAGCGACATCGAACAGCGACCCCCCACAATCGCCTTTGCTGGGACGCACACCCATTCCATGCTCAACCAGATGCGCACCGTCTCTGCTTCTTCCCCTCTCTGGTCCAAGGTGAGCAGCAGAAATTAAAGATGGCGATCGATCGATGTGTGGAAAAGATGGAAGTTCGCTTTAATTGTCTTCTGTAATCGCAGATGGAGGAGGAGCCGACGATGGAGGAGGGGGTGGAGCGGACGGCGGAGGGTGGTTGCCTCCTCTGGGGAGATGATTTCTCCGTCGACGACCTCCTTAATCTCGAGGTCGTACAGAACGAGGAGGAGGCGGAGGGAGACGAGGAGGACGGAGAGGTCGAGGCAGTAGAACACGAGGAAGGGGAAAACAGTAACTCTTCGTCTGTTTCCTTCGAACCGCCGCCGGCCGTGGCTCTCCATGGATTCACTCTTCCGGTGAGCAACGGGTTTTGTTTTTAGGAAGGGGAAAGTTCGAATTTTTAACTGGATTTTGCTTTATTTCTCTTGATTTTCAGGCGCACGACGCGGCGGAGTTTGAGTGGGTTTCTTTCTTTACGGACGACTCCCTCTCTGAATTCCCCTCGTGCTCTGGCGTCGCTTTATCGGCGTCGGCGGATGGAAGCCTTGCCGACGGCGGAGCTCTAGCCGAAAACAAAAGTAAAGGTGCCTCCTTTTTTAGCTCTGCGGTCTGTATTCTGTCCACTGAAGCTATGGTCCCGATCAAGGCCAAACGAAGCAAGCGCCCATGCAGGGGCGCCGCCTCCGCCGCCCCCTGGTCCATGACCATCGGACACCTCTTAGCGGAATCATCTTCTAACTCGACCGCTGCCTCCTCATCTTCCTCCTCCTCCTCCGCTCCAAGTCCAGCCATTCCTCCCTTCCTCGCACATGCCCACCCGCCCAGCGCCGACCGACGAAGATTCCTCCTTCGCGACATCCCGCCGCCGGCGAACACACGGAAGCCGAAGAAACGAGGCAGGAAGCCGAAAAAACCGGCGGCCGATGCCGTGGAGTCGCACGGACAGCGGCGTTGCGCTCACTGCGGTGCACACAAGACACCGCAGTGGAGGGCGGGCCCCCTCGGCGCAAAGACCCTCTGCAACGCCTGCGGCGTGCGGTTCAAGTCCGGCCGCCTACTGCCGGAGTATCGGCCAGCCTGCAGCCCCACCTTCGTCGGCTACATCCACTCCAACTGCCACCGCAAGGTCCTCGAGATGCGCCGCAAGAAGGAGGCGCCGCCGCCGGTCCCCACGTCGTAAGCCGGTCAACTATAGCCCCCCGCCGTCCTTTTTGCGGTATAGCGTTGTAGCAGTCTGGCTGTCAGGTACTTTGTTCATCGTAACGTTTCGGGCGATATAACTGAGGTAGCACTCATCAATTAAATAGGTAGGATTAGGAGTAGTCTAGTGTAAAATTAGGCAATGGATTGGACGATGAGGGGATAATTATTAATTAATTATGCAGCGTAATTAGTGCCGTTGTAGTTTTTTTTTCCCCCAAAAATAAAATACTCCTTTTCGTTGAATTAGAAAAGTATTTATACTTTATTTCGATTATATCTTCTCACACGCAATGCAACCTAACAAACAACTTTTTTTCTACGGCAAAGTAGCCTAATTTCCACGTAATCGTCAGGTTGAAATGTGGATAACCTTTTTTCTACCTATTTTAAAATTATATATTTTTTTTGAAATAAAGGGAAATTAGTGGAACTGAGATACAATTTTAATTATTATAACACGAAATAATAATAAAGAAAAAAGAAAATGGAATTGGTCGTTGCTTTAGGTGGCAAAGCGATTCACTCGCCCCCAGCGATTGGCTGTCGCTTTCGGGGCAATGCAATAGATCCGGTCATCTTGTAAATTTTATTTTATAGGACGTTTGGTAGCGGATATTTTTTACTTTTTAGCGTATTTAACTTTATTAAATATGTGAAAATTATATTGGAAAATTGTCAATAAATCCTTAATCGCAGCTCAAACTCTGCCCTCAGTCCCCAGGTCAGAGAAAATATGTTTTCACTCCCTGTCAAAATCTGATCAGTAATTGCAACTCCCTTCTATTTGTGATTTTACTAAATTGCCCATGATTTTAATTAAAACCCCTTTGTAGCTCAATTTTTTCACCTGAAGCCCCAACTGCCAACGCCTTCTTGCCCTAACTCAACACCGACTTCCTTCTCTAAATCCAAACCATCGACGAACAAAGCTGTTCCGGAAAGAGTCGTCGGCGGTGGCCAAGCACCGAAGCTTCGCCCCTGGGATGGTTGCTGAGGTGGGGAGGAACTTGGGGTCTGCGAAGTTAACACAAGCGTTAGGGGACACGCTGACAGGGGTCCGGCGGAGTCCACTCCGACGCTCAAATTAGTAGTTGCGGGAAGGCAAGGTTGCAGAAAGAAAGGAAAGGTGTAGAGTTTGAGTGAGCTTAACCTCCCTTACCGAAGGGGTTGGAATACCTTTTATACCGGTGACGACGGGCTAGACATGCCCTCGGGTCGGTGCTGCTTCTCCCGTACTTAAGTCACACCCCCCTCCTAGTTCGGCAGTCATGGGATATCCTTTGAAAAAGTCTGCCCCTTATCGGCCCGTTGTGAGATACAGGGATCGTGGAGACCTTTTCTGACGGGCGGTGCTTATCCATACCGCGAGAGGGGTCAGTATCTGAGGTCAGTGATTGTGGGGACTCCACCTCCCTAGGAGAGCTCGGGGTTTTCATGTGCCGCGACTCCCGAGGTGCCCTCGGGGTCTCACCTCCCGGGGAGCCCCCGAGAGGGACCTCCAGCTGCCCTTCCTGGGTGCGTCGGCCTCGGGGATTCCCGGGACTCTGGAAGGAGAGTTGTCCCAGCCTACCGCTGTTGGGTCGGGCAGCTTCTTCAACCTTCGTCCTGGCCAGGGTTCATTCAACCCTATCACAAGTCCCCCCTTCAAGTCTGATCAAAGGAAGCGTGGCTGACTGATCGGACTAGTACAAGGATGAAGAAGCTGAGTTCTCACAAGCCTTCACCTTCTAGCCCTCAGTGGTTTATGAGGGGCTTTTGGATCGGTGCTCCTACAGATTCCCTTTTGTGCCTTCTTCCTTTTCCAAGAAGGTTGCTCTGCTTCTCGAAGGCTTATAATGACGGTTATCTCCACGTTACAGAGGTGCGTGGTCCCTTTTTCGAGGGTAACAGAGTGCTCGCGCGAATGCCTTACCGCCATGTGTTCTAACAGCCATCTCCACAAGTCCTTATGGCCTTGTGTCGGTATGGATGGCTCGCGACAATTGACTATCTAGGCGAGGAGGTTTCTTGCTTTCCACGTGTTATTTCCCCATTGTGTCCGAGTAGATGGCTGCCGGGGTATAAGAGAGGAAAATGGCGGACGTTATCCTCCACTTCCCCTTTAGTGAGTGGGCGTACTTCATCTTCCTCCCTTGTAAAGCTTCCACTGCGTGTGAGTAGCTCGTCTCCTTCTTGTCTTTTCTCTTGTCTCTTTCCTTAGGGATTATGGAAAGTTACCGCACCGAGTGGTATGAGTCCCTTTCCTCGAGAGTGAGACTTGAAGCCTTACAGGCAACCACCGAGGCCTATGGCGTCCCGGCCGAGATGGCGATGGTCATCCCAAAAGTGGGTCAGACACCCGTGAAGCCCCCTGCGAGCATGCTGACCTTTTTCTTAGGGCAGATGGGGTTAGGGCTCCGTTTCTCAATTCCTCCTTTTTTTCACGAACATAGCTTCTTATTTTGATATCCCCCTTCACCAGATGGCTCCCAATGCCTTCGCTCGGATGGGAGGAGCGTATATTATTTTTAAGCTTTTCAATCTTCCTCTGACTCTGCCCCTCTTTCATTCTTTCTTCGTCCCGTTAGAGTCGAGAGGGGCCTTTAGTTTCGTGGCCCGTCTAGACCATAGGTTTTTAGGAGAATTTTCTTCCTCGCATAAGGGGTGGAAGGAGTAATTCTTCTTCATCCGCTTGTCATCCTTACCTTTCAGTCCTCTATGTTGGATAGCGGATTTGCCAACTCCTCCTCTCCTAGAGAGCTTTCTTCGTAGCCCGGTGTACCAGCATGCTAGAGAGGTACTTTCTGGCATGGAGTTCAGTGGCCGGGGGCTGGGGCAGAGCGAAGAGCTTACGTATCGGACGGGCCTTAGCCCCAAAGTAACGCAGATCAGCCCTACCATAGGTATGTTCGCCTTGTTATCCCATGTGTTGATGCAGTCTGACTGTGATTGTTATTTTGGTGTTGACACCGATTTTAGTTTAGGTTAATGAGATGAGTCTAGTTTAAGTCATGATCGGGGACTGGGCACGACTCCCGGTGAGTGAAGCCGGGTTACGAAAACCCCGGTGAGTGAAGCCGGCTCCTGGTGAGTGAAGCCAAGTGATTGGAAACCCCGGTGAGTGAAGTCGGGCCCTGGTGAGTGAAGCCAGGTGATTGGAAACCCCGGTGAGTGAAGTCGGGTCCTGGTGAGTGAAGCCAGGTGATGGAAACCCCCGTGAGTGAAGCCGGGTCCTGGTGAGTGAAGCCAGGTGACTGAAATCCCGGAGAGTGAAGTCGGGTCCCGGTGAGTGAAGCCGGGTGACCGAAACCCTAGTGAGTGAAGCCAGGTCCTAGCGAGTGAAGCTAGGTTGAATAAAGTCCCGGTGAGTGAAGCTAGGCACGGAATCTTGGTCCAAGGGACCAGGATGAGTCAGAGAAGGCAAGGGAGGTCGTTCTCTTGACTTAGAGTTGAATTGGAAGTCACTGGATCGGTCTGGTGACCGATCAGGGAGTTGGCACGAACTCCCTGTTATGGATCGGTCTGGTGACCGAACCAAGGATGTCTGATCGGTCTGGTGACCAATCAGTGAGAGAACAAAAATGATTCTGTTCGGCTCCTGATCGTTCTGGTGAACGATCAGGGAGAGGTTAGTAGGTTTCATGAGAAACCTTGATCGGTCTAGCTGACCGATCAAATATCGCCAGTTCCTCACTCGGACCGATCAGGATGGGTCTTGATCGGTCAGGGAGTGGCCTGATCGGTCACCAGACCGATCAGGCGCGTTGGTTAGAAAAGGCTGAAGGTTCTGCTTCATGTGTTGGATCGGTCCGGTGACCGATCCACGATCTGTGATCGGTCAGGGTGACCGATCACAAGAAGCTCGCGATTCCCAATTTCTCACTGTGGACCGATCAGGCTGAAGCTTGATCGGTCAGGACTTACCCTGATCGGTCTGGTGACCGATCAGTAGTTGACAGCTTTAATTCAAATACACTGTCAGACTTCTGATCACGTCTGTTTGCTTCTGCTACTTACTGATTCCCATTTGATTTCATTTGCTAAGTATCTGCTAAGTGTGCAGGTGACACAGGGAGGATTCAAACACTCAAGGAGAGTCAACTGGTTTCTTTTGCTAAATCAGGTTTGACAGTTTTCCATCGCAGGTTACAACGTCTTCTGGCGCGAGCTGGCAACGGCTGAGGAGCTGACCTGGGGCTCGACTGGAGAGGATTCAGAGAGTCCAGGAGAGCTCAGTTGTAGCTGGAGCTATTGCAAATGAGCAGTTGGTGAGCTGCAGAGGAGCGTCTGACCTGGCGATGGGCAGCATGTTAAGTGTTGGCTGGGAAGAAGAGAAGTCAACACTTCTGCTCTCGTAACATCTTTTTGCTCTTGCGACAACTCTCATTGATCCTGCACCTTGAAGCATACTCTTGAGCATTCTTTGAAGCTTCTGCAACTTGAGCACCTTGAATCAGAGAAGAGCTTGGCGAGTCCATCAGCAAGCAGACACGAAGTGCGGGGAGATCTTGCGTGAGAGTTGTGCTGGGTGAGCTCGGGGAAGTGTTTCTTCTTGTGTGTTCATTGTGCTCTGTAAGTTTGTGTTGTCTCTGTGCTTTCATTCCATATATTCTGTTGAGACTTGCTGTGGAGTGGTTTCTCCACCGAGAAGGAGGATTTGATATCCGAATTTTTCGGGGCTTGATCTGCCGACGATCAAGGGATTGCCCACCTTACAGGCACGCCAAGGAGTAGGGGTAAGTTATTCCTTAACCTTGTATATCCTCGTGTTAGGGTTTTTGGTGTTCTTTGATTTCTGCATTTCTATTTCCTACTTGCTTGCTTCCGTTGCTACTAACCTGACTACAGAAATCTCAAAGAGAAAGCAATTTTAGTGTCTGGCTACATTCACCCCCCCCCCCCTCTCTAGCCATCCAAGCACCAACAAGTGATATCAGAGCTTGGGGCTCTGCTCAAACGGATTAACACCCGAGAGTCAACAAGAATGGCAATGAGAGAAGGATTTAGCACCACCCGACCTCCCTTCTTCGACAGATCTGATTTTCAATATTGGAGATCTCGCATGGAGTACTACCTCAAGACCGATATTGGAATGTAGTTCTCCGTGAAGGAAGGATTCATTCCTCCAAGAGACGCGGAGGGAAAAGAGTTGGAGTCCTCACGGTGGTCGGTTGAGCAAACGTGCAAAGGAGAAGCCGATGCGAAGGCGATAGTTACCTTGCAATGTGGGATGAACAAGGACCAACTAATCAAAGTTGGTCCCTTCACAAGCGCAAAGGATTTATGGAACAAGCTCATCGAGCTTCATGAAGGCACCCGGGACTCAAGGATAGCCAAGAGGGACTTGTTCCTCAATCAACTACAAAATCTCATCATGAAGGAGAGTGAAACGGTAAGTGAACTTCATGGTAGATTCAAGGAGATACTCCATGGTCTCCACTCCATTGATGAAAAGGTCGAGAACCGCGACCTTGTGAGGTACGTTCTAAAAGCTTTTCCAAGGAATGCCTTGTGGCCATCCATGGTGGATGCATACAAGGTTTCTAAGGACTTGTCAATTGTCAAATTGGATGATTTATTTTGTGAAATGGAGCTACACGAAATGGCTAACAAAGGCCCCAAGGAGAAGGAGATTGCTCTTGTGGCAGGGGACAAGACCAAGAAGAAGAAGGAAAAGAAGAAGGAGAAGAAGAAGGAGGTTTCTTCGTCTTCATCCAAGTCCGAGTCCGAGTCCGAGGAGGATAGTAGCGAGTCTTCTTCATCCGAGATGGTCAACTTCGTAAGGAGGATTATGAGGAAGAGCCGGCGCTACAAGGGCAAAGGTAACCCTAGTGAAGTTAAAATTGATAAATCTAATGTTACTTGCTTTGAGTGTAGCAAGAAAGGGCACTACAAGAAAGATTGCCCAAAGCTAAAGAAGAAGAAGGAGAAATCGAAGAAGAAGAAAAAGGCCTTGAAGGTCACGTGGGATGAGTCTTCTTCTAGCTAATCTGAAGAAGAGAAGGAGGAGAAGAGCACTCTCCATGTAGCTCTCATAGCTATTGAAGATGAGGAGAGCAATGATGAATCCATGGACTCCTCGAATGCGGCTTCATCATCTTCGGATGATGAAGAGGCAATTTCTCCCGAATTAGACAAATGTTATAAAACTATTGCATGTTTAACCGAATTGTTAAAGAAGTCAAAAGAAAAGGTTAAATCATTAAAAGTAGAAGTAGAACATTTGAAATCCTCTAAAGATGAGGATATTGATGATTTGCATATAGAAATGTTAGAAGATGACAACAAAGTCTTGAAGGGTGAGGTTGAGAGACTCAAGAATATTCGTGAGAAATTCTCAACTAGCTTCAAGACTTTGGATATGATCTTAAATGCTCAAAGGGCGGTTTACAACAAGGCCAGTATAGGTTTCCGACCTAAAGAACCGACATTTATTTCCTTGATGTCTAGGACTCATGTTAGATCACCTAAGACTTCTAGGGTTCAAAAGAAAGTGGTCAAGGCATGGGTGCCTAAGTCATGCATTGTAAATGCTTTAGGTCCCAAGATTTGGGTACCTAAATCTTCCATTTTTCATATTGTGTAGGCTTTGATTGAGGGGGAGCATCTATCAACTTAGTTCGTTGATAGTGGGTGCTCTAAACATAAGACCAGTGATAGATCTTTATTCACTACCCTTCAAAGCAAAAATAGAGGTAATGTATCTTTTGGTAACAATGGTAGCCTTAAGGTTGTAGGGATAGGAGACATTCAAATATCCGAATGTCTCAGAATTAAAAATGTCCTTCTAGTCAAGGGGATGACATTTAATCTCCTATGTGTCAGTCAATTGTGTGATGCGGGTTACACAATTGATTTTTATTCAAGTCAATGTCTTGTTAGACAAAATGACACACTTGACACGGCACTAGTAGGCGCAAGGATAGATAACATTTATCAAGTTTCTTTTAAAAGTGCTACTAATGCTTCTATTAAGTGTTTCATGTCAAGAGAAGATGAGTCCACCCTTTGGCACTGGAGATTGGCAAATGTGAACATGAAGAACATCCGGAAATTGGCCAACAAGGGACTAGTTCGTGGCGTACCAAGCATCAAGTACGAAAAGGAAAAACTTTGTGATGCATGTCAAATGGGTAAGTAAACGAAATCTTCACACAAAGGTAAAAGCACTGAAAGTACTTCTACCGCTTTGGATTTACTACATATGGACTTATTTGATTGTAGCACTATAATATCCTTGAATGGTAGTAGATATTATTTTGTGATAATTGATGATTTTACTAGATATACTTGGACATATTTTCTAAAATATAAGGATCAAACCC
This sequence comes from Boesenbergia rotunda, assembly GCA_024364735.1. NCBI lineage: Eukaryota > Viridiplantae > Streptophyta > Magnoliopsida > Zingiberales > Zingiberaceae > Boesenbergia > Boesenbergia rotunda. The sequence goes on along the minus strand of JAGFNQ010006534.1, from coordinate 33,396 downwards.
TAGATGCTTTTATTTCATTTTGTAGAAGAATTGAAAATGAAAAATCAACAACAATTAAAACAATTAGGAGTGATCATGGATGAGAATTTCAAAATCAAAGCTTTTTAGAATTTTCTCAAGAGAGAGGATATAGACATGAGTTCTCCACTCCTAGAACACCACAACAAAATGGTGTTGTAGAGAGAAAGAACCGAGTCTTACAAGAAGCTGCACGAAGCATGCTCAATGAGTACTCTTTACCGAGTTACTTATGGGTTGAAGTTGTGAACACAGCTTGCTATGTGCAAAATCGAGTCCTCATACATAGATTTCTAGGGAAGACTCCTCACGAACTTTGGTTTGAAAAACCACCTACAATTAAACATCTAAGGGTGTTTGGGTGTAAGGTGTTTATTCTAAACACCAAGGACCATCTTGAAAAGTTCACAGTGAAAGCTGATGAAGGGATACTGGTCGGGTACTCCCTTGTCAGCAAAGATTACCGAGTCTATAACAAGAAGTCTAGATTAGTTGAAGAGTCTTCTGATATTGTTTTTGAGGAAATTCCAAAAGCAATTGATCAATCAGAAGATGTAGAAGGACTTCAATTCGAACTTAGGAAACTAGATTTGAATGAGAGCCCGAGTGTTAGAGATGGTGCTAATGAGTCTGATGACAGTGAGCCTAGACAACATGAAGTTCAGCCGGACCCTGAGGCTGAGCCTGTGTCTAGTGACACCATCCAAGAAGCACCTCCAACACCAAGACAAACTAGGTTAGCCTCTAGTCATCCCCAAGACCAAATTGTTGGAGACATCCATCAAGGGGTTAGGACTAGATCATTCTTTAGGAATGAGGCTAATGATGTTGCCCTAATTTCAGAAATTGAACCTAGAAAAATTGATGAGGCATTGCATGATCCCGATTGGATTATCGCCATGCAAGACGAATTAGGTCAATTTGAGAGAAGCCAAGTTTGGGACTTAGTCCCTAGACCTAAGAAGACCACCATCATTGGAACCAAATGGGTCTTCAAAAACAAATTGAACCATAAGGGAGAAATCGTAAGAAACAAGGCACGCTTAGTAGCCAAGGGCTACAGTCAAGTTAAAGGCCTTGATTACGATGAGACCTATGCTCCCGTGGCACAATTAGAATCCATTCGATTGATGCTTGCATTTGCAGCACATAAAGGTTTCAAACCCTATCAAATGGATGTTAAATCAGCCTTCCTAAATGGTTTCATGAGAGAAGAGGTCTATGTCGAACAACCTCCGGGGGTTGGAAATTCCGAATTTCCAAACCACGTGTTCAAGCTCAAGAAGGCACTCTACGGCCTTAAACAAGCACCTCGAGCTTGGTATGAGTGGTTGTCGACATTTCTTATCGAAAAAGGCTTTGTGAGAGAACAAATAGACCCTACAATATTTCTATGAAGAGATGGTGACAACATATTTGTAGCCCAAGTATATGTCTATGACATAATTTGTGGCTCCAACAATAAGGGATATTTAAATGAATTTATTGGACACATGGAAAGTGAATTTGAGATGAGTCTAGAAGGAGAATTTGTTGGGGCAATCGACCCTGAGATGATCTGGAGGATCATGATATTTTGATGAGTAGGCAATATGGTTAAGTTAGGATTTGTGTTGTTCTCACATGTGTACATGAGTGTGCAGGTGAACAGGTACGCATGGACTTGGTTGATGTCTTCAGGTGAAGGATGGCAGTAAGCTGGAGGCTTACATGTGCATCCGAGGGACCATTGATAGCAGAGATGATGAGCCGAGGGATGCGGACTTCGAGGCGTACGTGAAGGGTGGCATGGAGGCAAGCTGGAGGTTTGTGTGCGCATCTGAGGGACGAGGGCCAAAGATGAAGAGGGCGTAAAGGCAACAGTCAAGACTGCTGGTGAAGAGTCAACTAGGTTGAGAGAGGCTGAGTATGAGTGCTTGTACTCAGGGGCTAAGCCGGGAGGGTTTGAGTGCGAGAGAGACTTGTACTCGGGAGTGAAACCCTAGGCTTAGGTGTGTCCCAGTCGACTGGCCCAGGGGCAGTCGACTGGTAAAGACTGGGACAGCTGGCAGATTCGAACGTTGTGCTGTAACGGTCGGATTTGAGTGGGACCAGTCGACTGCTCAAGGGGCAGTCGACTGGTAGCGGCTGTTCTCAGATTCGAGCCCTATTTGAAGGGGCTCATTTCCTACTATCTTCCTTGACGAAACTTGCTTGGATAGGGCAAGTTAGTAGTCTTGTATACTCAGGAAGTGTCTTTGGTGTTATGGCGAGGTTTCTCCACCCACAAGGAGCGACGAGTTCTAGCCGGAGGTTATCCGGGGTTTGATCCACCGACGGATTGTTGGATTAGTCACCCGACCGAGGTGGATACCAACTAAAATCGCCGTGTTAGCATTGGTTAGTGATTTTATTATTGTTTTACTATTATTTCCGCTGTGCAAACTAACCGTGTAGGAACAAGAATTCGGCGAAACGTTATTCACCCCCCTCTAGCGTGTGATAATCGATCTTACAGTTGGTATCAGAGCGAAGGACCGCTCTTCATCGGACTAACCGCCGAGGGAGCACTTGCTAGAGGAGAAGGGTCATGGATGACAAGTTGGGTGACGATATTAATTCACCACCATCATATGAGCATGAAAATTTTGACTATTGGAGAGATAGAATGAAGATGTGGCTCGGGATGGATTGGGAGTGTAGAATGACCATTGAAGACCCATTCGAAATCCCCAAGGACAAGCATGGCAAAAGGCTTCGCCCTAGATATTGGACAAGTGAACAACAAGACCAAGCTAGGGACAATGAGAAAGTAATGAATATTTTGATTAATATGTTGCCTAACCACATTTTGAGTAATGTAGGGAAATATTCAAATGCATGCGAATTGTGGAATAAGTTAGAAGAAATTCATAAGAACCCTACATCAACTCTAAGAGTGGAAGAGATTAAGGAAATCGACTCAAGTATTGAAGAAGATAAAGAAGAAGTTGAGTTGTCAAGAAGAGTGGAAGAAGTGAGTGGAGAAGCACTCATTCCATTCGAAGAAGAAGAAGAAATGACAAATTCAAATGTTGAGGGGGAGGAGAGATCCTCAATCATCCAAGAGCAAGAAAAGATGTACATCTCCACCAAAGCCAAGTCAAGAGAGCATATCATATGCTTTGGTTGCAATAAGAAGGGGCACTACAAGGATAAATGTTCACAAGGTAAAAAGGAGGTAATTCTTAAACCCAAATCTGTTCAATTTAAATCTAATATGGGTTGTAGGAATGAGGAAGTTCAAAACAAAAGAAAGAATATTCGGTGCTTCACATGCGGGGAGCTTGGGCATTATCACACAGAATGTCCAAGAAGTAAAGAGCTCAAGAAAATGGAGCATCATAGGAAATGGAAAAAAGAAGAAAGAAAGAGGAGCACTCATCAAGGGGGAGCACCAAGGGTAAGGAAGGTACCCTCTAACCCCACTCATGCTTCAAGATCCTTCATGAATACTCGAAATGTGTGTATGAATGATAGAATTGATAACACTTGCTTACCTATGCGTGTTTTTGGTTTTAAATATCATGATAGAAACAATTTTGTATGCCAAAACACCAAGAATTCTATGGTTCATGATAAATCAAGGAAATCTAGGAATAAGGACCAAGACATAAACCTTAAAAAAGGGGGAAATATGCTTAGCAAAATAGGTAAACCTAGAAATGATCAAATTAGGTCTAGTGATCCTAAGGTTAGAAAGTTAGAAAAAGAAAACCAAGCTTTAAGAGCAAAACTTGATGAGTTGGAAAGAAAATTTGGTAGAGTAATTCAAGGGGCCAAGGATGTGAACATGATCTCAAAGGACCAAAAGTATAAGAATGGTAGGCCGGGGTTAGGATACCATTCTAGGAGGGCCAATGTTGATAAAGTATCATATTCAAGAATGCCCTATAACTATGGTAGAGAAAAAGTCAAAAATGGCAAGGAAAAGTCATTCAAAGGGAAAGAAAAGAAATTGACCAAAGAAAATGTCTATCGGATTAAGAGAGTAATGGTGGAAAGTCAAGAAGCACTGGAGAAGCACCGGTGTGGTCTTGCCTTTGTAGAAAAGTTACCAAGGGAGGTAACTAGGGCTAGGAGCTCAAGGGAGAGCTCTGAAAGTCAAAGTGGGATCCATGGTCAATGGATCTCAGGTGGTTTCCTTCTGGGGGATTGAAAAGGACTATAGGGTGTGTCAAGAGGTTTAAAAGGCCAAGGGTAGTCTTAATCCTAGAAAGTTGGCACACTTAAGGGAGGATTATAAAGAAAAAGGTGAAATTAGGATTTTAATTGAGACAAACCGATCTTAATGCCTAAATACCATATAACTTGATGCTATGAATGGACTATGGATGATTATAGGAAGTAGCATCAAGGTGAGGTCCAAACTAGAACTTTTCGGAAGAGTTTTATGATACCTTTTAGAGAAACTCGGAGTTTGTACCAAACTTGGGATATGGGATGACATTGACTAAAATTATATTTTTCCCAAGTAAATATAGGATCCACAAATATCCCTACAAGATTTCAGAATTTTTGGGAATTTATGGAATTAGTTAGGCATTTCTGAAATTCGGGCTGAAAAATTGAAATTCAGAACATTAGGCACCAGTCGACTGGCTGGAGGCCAGTCGACTGGCAAAGGCCACAGAATATAATTATAGTGTGGACCAGTCGACTGACAGGAAGGAAGTCGACTGAGAAAACTTACAGAATATAATTACGCTCTGAACCAGTCGACTGGCCCAGGGGCAGTCGACTGGTTCGCGGGTTTTATAAAAGGGAAGGGCGCGCCGGGAAAGCCAAACCTAGGGTTTTGGCTGCTTATTCCCGGCGATTTTCTCTTCCTTTCACCTCCTCCTGCATCCTAAGCTCCTCCTAAGCCCTAAACTTCTTCCCTAAGGCCTCCTCTAACTCCAATCTACCTCTAGGGTTAGTAGATGACCCCTCTTCAAGTCAACCTACGCGATTTCCAAATCTCACAATGCAAAGGGCAAAGAGGTATGATGTTTAAAGTTCATTTCTCCATTTAGGCGTTGCATGGATACTAATATGATGTTTTGTGTATGTTTCCTTTGATATTTTCTCTTTTGGGGGGTTTCTTGGTGTGCATGCATGTGTTTGGGATATTAGGGTTGTATCTAAGAGGTCTAGGGGTGAGGGCTCATCCCGACCAGGTCCCCACGCCCTAGAGGAGTCATTATTTAGGAGCCGAGAGTGTAAGAAGAGATTCGAGGAGAATGAGTTTGTTGTGTTGCCTTGTCGATATCTTAACAAATCCTATTTTGAGGATAAAGCGCCACAAATTACTGAAATGGTGACTCACTTCGGCATAGAACAATTGGTTTATTGCCAAAGTGACATTAACATTGATCTATGCAAAGAGTTCTATACAAATTTAACTTGTATTGATTCAGATAATAGTATTTATGAATCAAGAGTAGTCGGCGTTACCATTCCTTTCACACCCATGAGTTTAGCTAGTTTCTTAGAGTGTCGGGCATCTAACAATGTCAACACCTATTTTCCCAATGTCATTGAGCCACTTGAGTTTGAAAATATTACCATTGATCAGATTCATCTACACTACTTTAGACGACATAGGCATGAATCTGAGCGTACATTTGATGCTAAGCCCATGCGTCCATTTGGCCATGTTCTGTACAAGATTGTGGTAGAGTGCATCCTACCCATTGTTACTAAGGGGAGGGCAAGGATTAGATTGTCTCACTTAGTGATGATGTATGCTCTTGAGAGGCGATTGGACATAGATGTGTCATTGCATGTGTTTGCCTCCATTTGTCATTTTTTCCAGAGTGTCAATGGGAAAATTTATATGCCCTTTTGCCACATGTTGACTGAGTTCTTCCAGCTACGATTTGGCATTCGTGTCACCGGTGGTCAGGTCAAACACCTGTCCAAGGAATATGATCAAATTGGCACCCGCCAATTATCCTTGGCAGGGATTGAGTTTAGACAGGGGGTATTTGCTTGGAGGGAGCGCCCAGAGGCTGCTGGTGCAGATGAGGAGCCCACAGAGCTGGTCACCCGCGCAGAGTTTACTCAGTACCGTGAGGATGTTCATGGGCTCCGTGTGGATGTCCACACCATCCACGGGGATATTCAAAGCCTCCAGCAGGGTCAGGCGGTGACTCAGAGGGAGGTACAGGGCCTCACAGACTTCTGCCAGGGCTTTATGACCAGGCAGGAGGACATGTATGCGATGATGCAGCGATGAGATTTAGCATATCAAGGTCCTCCTGCTCCTGCTCCTCCTCCTCCAGATGGTGACGACCACATGCACTTCTGATCAGATGATGTAGTTGCTGGGTGTTAGTGTTGAGAGTGTTTTGGCTTGATATTTTGTATACCTCTCAAACGCTTTATTTCCTGATATACTGATTCGGATGACTTCCGACCTGTTGGCCCTAGGTATTACTGTGATGTTTATTTGTTGAATGATAACTATATGTATTATGCACTGGTCTTATGCTATATTATTAAGTTTATGGTTTATTTTGATAATGTGTTGGATCTTAAGTGCTCGTATATTGTTAAAACATTTTGGTCTCCTTTATGTTTATATGTGTTCATGATGTGATCTAAAATTTCATATTATATATCATCTAACATGGTTTATTTGAAAATCACATAAATATATTGTGTATAAAAAGGGATCATCATTTAGACTCAAGAGCGAATAGGGAAGAGATGTTGACAAAATAAATACACTTATATATGGAAAAGGGGGAGTTTGGGAATTATTTTGAATGTCAAATGGAGTTGTTAGAAATTGACAAGTATAGGATATCATGAGAAGAGGTCAACTTTGATACAAAGTTTAGACAATTTGAGAATTTTAGAGTTTGTACCAAAAGTCAAGCACGGTTGGTGTTTTTCATGAACCAGATTTTTCTAGGGTAGGGAATACCTTAACAACTGTGCTTGCAAAGTTTCACATTTTTCCAGATTTTCTAGAATTTTTTATTAGATTCTGAATTTCGACTGAAATTCTGAAATCTGTCGTATCAGTCGACTGCCCTGGGGGTAGTCGACTGATAAAGTGGGCAGAATGAGCTTTTGGTGATTTCTGAAGGATTTTTCGGAAATATGGTTAAGTTCCATTTGGCACCAAGGGTTGTGTTGCCTAGGGCATTCTTTTAATGGTGTCAAAGGGGGAGAACTTGAGTGTTAAGTTAGGTTTGGGTTGAAACTTAAACTTAGGCTTAGTTGTGCTTTAGAGTTAAGTTGGGAAAACTTAACTTAGGATTAGCAATAAGGGTTGAAATTTGGGAGAAAGCATAGGTTAAGGTTTGGGTTGAAACTTAAACTTAGGCTTGGTTGTGCTTTAGAGTTAAGTTGGGAAAACTTAACTTGGGATTAGCAATAAGGGTTGAAATTTGGGAGAAAGCATAGGTTAAGGGGGAGGTTCTCTCTTGTGTGCTATGCTTGAATTTCTATTGCTTTTGCTAGTGTTATTGCTATATGTTTACCTAACTGAACATATTGCCACACATCAAAAAGGGAGAGATTGTTAGGGCAATCGGCCCTGAGATGATCTGGAGGATCATGATATTTTAATGAGTGGGCAATATGGTTAAGTTAGGATTTGTGTTGGTCTCACATGTGTACATGAGTGTGCAGGTGAACAGGTACGCATGGACTTGGTTGATGTCTTCAGGTGAAGGATGGCAGTAAGCTGGAGGCTTACGTGCGTATCCGAGGGACCATTGATAGCAGAGATGATAAACCGAGGGATGCGGACTTCGAGGCGTACGTGAAGGGTGGCATGGAGGCAAGCTGGAGGCTTGTGTGCGCATCTGAGGGACGAGGGCCAAAGATGAAGAGGACGTAAAGGCAACAGTCAAGACTGCTGGTGAAGAGTCAACTAGGTTGAGAGAGGCTGAGTATGAGTGCTTGTACTCAGGGGCTAAGCCGGGAGGGTTTGAGTGCGAGAGAGACTTGTACTCGGGAGTGAAACCCTAGGCTTAGGTGTGTCCCAGTCGACTGGCCCAGGGGCAATCGACTGATATTGACTGGGACAGCTGGCAGTTCGAGCGTTGTGATGTAACGGTCAGATTTGAGTGGGACCAGTCGGCTGTTCTCAGATTCGATCCCTATTTGAAGGGGCTGTTTCCTACTATCTTCCTTAACGAAACTTGCTTGGATAGGGCAAGTTAGTAGTCTTGTATACTCAGGAAGTGTCCTTGGTGTTGTGGCGAGGTTTCTCCACCCACAAGGAGCGACGAGTTCTAGCCGGAGGTTATCCGGGGTTTGATCCACCGACGGATTGTTGGATTAGTCACCCGACCGGGGTGGATACCAACTAAAATCGTCGTGTTAGCATTGGTTAGCGATTTTATTATTATTTTACTATTATTTCCGCTATGCAAACTAACCGTGTAGGAACAAGAATTCGGCGAAACGCTATTCACCCCCCTCTAGCGTGCGATAATCGATCCTACAGAATTGACTTTCTTCCTTGGACTCAAAATCAAACAAACTCGAGACGGAATTCATGTGCACCAATCCAAATACACTCAAGAGATGCTCCGAAAATTTAACATGAGTGACTCTAAAGAGGTAACCACTCCCATGGAGACAAACACACGTTTAGACAATGATGAGAGTGGTAAGCCTGTTGACCTAACTCAATATCAAAGCATGATAGGTAGTCTGTTATACCTCACAGCTAGTCGCCCAGATATTCTTTTTACTGTGGGTATGTGCACAAGGTACCAAGTCTGTGCCAAGGAATCTCATTTGATTGTCGTTAAAAGAATTCTGAGATACCTTAAGGGCACAATTGGAGTTGGTCTTTGGTACCCCCGTTCCGAGTCATTTGACTTGATTGGCTACACTGATTCCGACTATGCTGGGTGCAAGTTGGACCGGAAGAGCACAAGTGGGGGTTTGCCAATTCTTAGGATCATTGTTAGTAAGTTGGTCAAGTCGGAAGCAACATTGTGTTGCTCTCTCCACGACCGAGATAGAATATATCGCCATGGGAGAGAGTGTATCACAATTGTTGTGGATGATTCATACACTAGAGGACTATGGATTAACCTATAAGGGTGTGCAAGTGTTGTGTGACAACATAAGCACAATAAACCTAACAAAAAATCCAGTCCATCATTCAAGGACTAAGCACATTGAAGTGTGTCACCACTTCATTAAGGATCATGTTGCTAGAGGAGATATTGTACTCTCACATGTAGAGTCAAAATCGAACCTAGTAGATATTTTCACTAAACCACTCCCCAAAAATGAATTTAGTTTCTTGAGAAGGGAGTTGGGAATGTGTCGCACTTCATAGGATTGAAAAGCATACAAAACCCTTCATGATCGTTTCAAATTGTTAGGGAACAATTATTGGGCAACTTGGGAACATCTCACACAATCTATAAGGTTTAACAAAATATTTTTGTTTGCTAGAAATGGGGTGAGATGTTAGGATCAACCTAATTACTCAAAATGTTAATGTATCCCTTGAGAAATTAGGTTGACGAGACAAAAATCATTATGTTGACCAAGTATGGGGAAAACCAATGCATAATACATGTGTATTTGGCTCCATGATCATACTTGGACATTCCAATCAAGGAAACTTGATTGGAGACTTATTTTGATACAAACTTGTTTCAAATTGGATGGTTGATTTTGATTGATTATGATTTCATTGGTTAGGTTCTTGTCTTTACAACCGAGAGGTTGTTAAATCCATAAGAACTTTTGATTCTTGTTAAAGGATCAATTCTAGTCGAGGGAACACCTCCAAGATCGATAAACTTCCATCTGATCTTATCAGAATTCGAGAGGAGGTCTGAAACTGCAAGTTCTATCATGTATCAGAAAATTTCTGATATCTGATCGGTCCACAGACCGATCAGGAGTTGGCTGATCGGTCCACAGACTGATCAGTGAGCTCACAGAAGGTTCAGAACCTTCTGTTCGATCCCTGATCGATCCACAGACCGATCAGGGTCCTCCCTGATCGGTCACCGGACCGATCAAGGGTTGGCATGATCACTAAATTTCACGACAATCCATTCAAGTCCTTCTGTCTTGAATTTGTTCGGCCCACTGACCGATCTGGCAACCCTTCTGAACGGTCCACCGACCAATCAGAAGGTTCTAAAAAATTCTCGTAAACTCTCTGTTCGCTTCCTGATCGATCGGCAGACTGATCAGGGGCTTCCCTGATCGATCACCCGACCGATCAGGAGGTTCCCTGATCGGTCTGGGTACCCCCAGATGGAACGGTGATCCGATCGATCGCATTAAATCTGGTTGGTGGATCGGTCCACCAACCTATTAACTCTCTACCTTTATACCTCCAAACCCTAGCCGACTCTTCTACCTGCGCAAAACCTTCCTTCTTCCTTCTTCTTCCTGCATTGAGTTCGGCGAGATCTACTCCCTGTGAGTGTTTGTGATCTCGGGAGTTTCTCTGGAGGTCGGGTTCTTGAAGCACCGTGTGTTCTTCTTCCTGCGCAAGCCCTCTGCGAGCTCTTTGTAGCTCTCTGCGCTTCATTCTCTGTGCAACCCATCGGAAGGTGCCTTCCAAATTATTGAGTGATTTCTCTGTTCTCCCCAAACACACCAACTCACTTCATGGCACCAAAGTAAGCAATTTTTTTTCAGTTTTATCTTGCTGTTTACTCTATAAATTATGCGTGTGTGCTAATCAATTTGTTTCAACTTACGTTGTGTCTTTACACTCTACTGCCGTAACCTTGTGCTTGCCTTGACCCATTTGAACATTGTGTTTGCCTAATCGTGACCTTAACTTCACTTCACTGATCAAACCGTCTTTCATTTGATTAAAATTTCTATAACTTCACTGATCGTTTAATCTGTGTGTCGTGCACTTCAACAATTGATTTTTATCAATTTCATCAATTGTCGTGACCTATTCCAACCCTTAGGAGATCTTCCAAGGGCAAAGAACCTGAGGGTACCTCACGATCCAGAGCTCCCTCTTCATCTGCTAGACCTCAACCTTCTTCTAATGCCAGATTTCCCAATGCTCATTTTGAATTGGCCTTTCAAAGTCGCACTTTCAAACTCCTACCCTATCGAACTGTGGACAGAGCATTTGTTTACGAACACTGTCCGTCAGTGCGACAAATCATTATGTAATACGAACTGGGATCCATTCTTTTTCTTGAGCGGCCGATCAATTTTGATTTGGTTTCCGAGTTTTATAACAACCTTGTCGGTGCAGAAGGTACGGGGTATAGGACCCGAGTCGCCCGAACCAACCTCGATTTTGATTTATCCTCTTTCACTGCCTTTCTAGCTTGTCGCCGATCAAACAATGACTTTCCGCTCTTCCCGTATGTTCAAAATCCTATACCGGCCCCTTTCGATGGAGTCACCCCTGACTCTATCTATGAGTATTTTTTCGGCCATCCCAGACCGAGGGGTCTCGGTGAGCCTGCAAGTGATTTCCCCACGTTTGCTACTCTCATCCTATCCCCACCTAATTATATTCTTTTCAAAATTATAATCAACTGTCTTGTGCCCATTACCTCGAAGCCCCTAGTAGAGATTCGTTCCTTTCACTGCTTGATGCTCTACGGGATGCATCAGCAGCTAGACTTTGACATCATAACAACCATCTATTTCTCTATTATCTTCTATAGTCAGATCGACCGTCGGACAGTCTACATGCCTTTTGGGCACATCATTACTAACTGACTTCACTCAGTCGGTATTGATGTGACCAAGGGCAGGACCGTGCCGATGGTTCGGCAGGACTGTAGACTTGGCCGACGCGCGTTCGCCAAGTCTGGCATTGTTGTCGGACCTCAGGGTCTTAGATGGAAGGATGGTCGGGGATTAGGGAAGTTACCGAGGGTCACACATATTCTAGGAGCTGCAGACCAGGATGGACATCATGGTGCTCTTGCTGCCGCGGGAGACTACTACGAGGCGGATCTTGATCTCCGCTGGCAGATTGCTGAGCTGGAGCAGACTGTCCAGCATGGACTTCATATTTCGTAGCTCTGGCGGCAGGATGTCAGGTCTGAGATCTCTGGGCTACGTGATGATCAGGGGTGACTGATTCGAGGGTTTCTGCGATGCACGCCCAGCAGCAGGCGTGGTTTGAGGAGTGGCACACGTGGGCAGCTGGTCATCCGTACCAGCCTACACTTCCTGGAGCTGCGCCCTCCAGTAGTACTGTCCCAAGGTCTTTACTACCAGATGATGACACTACATTTGACCCCATGCAGTCGGACGACCCCCCCCCCCCCCCCCCGGCCGAGGATTGATTGTGTTTGTACTCTGATTATGCTTCCATGACTTGTGATGTGTTTGACTATGCTTTGATGCTTTGCTATGTATCTGACTATTTGACTGATTTGTTGTATGACTTGCTATGACATGTTTATTGCTATTTCATGTCATCTTCTATTTCATATGATGCATATGATTTCCCAATCATACTTTATCTTACCATATGTCTTTCATATGACTTCGAATTAATCAACTCCTGTTTGTCTTGGGAAAACCCTGGTTTGAGGGGAGGATTTTTTTCAAATTTAACAACCAGTCTACACCCTTTTCGGTGTTTGATAAATGGGGAGAGTGTGGTTAGTTAAGTTTAGGATTTACAAGTATAACTATTGTAGGGGGAGGATCCTGATTCTCCTTGGGTAGTAAAACTTGATTGAAATTTGAGACAATTGATTTCAAATATCTAAACTTAAAATCGGGTTGTCAAACAACAAAAAGGGGGAGATTGTTGATGCAGTCTGATCCTGATTGTTGTTTTGGTGTTGACACCGATTTTAGTTTAGGTTAATGAGATGAGTCTGGATTAAGTCCTGGTCGGGGATTGGGCATGACTCTCGGTGAGTGAAACCGGGTTACGAAAATACCGGTGAGTGAAGACGGGTCCTGGTGAGTGAAGCCAAGTGATTGGAAACCCCGGTGAGTGAAGCTGGGTCCTGGTGAGTGAAGCCAGGTAATTGGAAACTCCGGTGAGTGAAGTCGGGTCCTGGTGAGTGAAGCCAGGTGATGGAAACCCCGGTGAGTGAAGCCGGGTCCTGGTGAGTGAAGTCAGGTGACTGAAATCCCGATGTGTGAAGCCGAGTCTCGGTGAGTGAAGCCGGGTGACCGAAATCCTGGTGAGTGAAGCTAGGTCCTAGCGAGTGAAGCTAGGTTGAATGAAGTCGCGGTGAGTGAAGTTGGGCACGGAGTCTTGGTCCGGGGGACCAGGATGAATCAGAGAAGGCTAGGGAGGTCGTTCTCTTGACTTAGAGTTGAATTGGAAGTCGCTGGATCGGTCTGGTGACCGATCAGGGAGTTGGCACGAACTCCCTGTTATGGATCGGTCTGGTGATCGAACCAAGGATGTCTGATCGGTCTGGTGACCGATCAGTGAGAGAACAGAAAGGATTCTGTTCGGCTCCTGATCGTTCTAGTAAACGAGTAGGGAGAGGTCAGTAGGTTTCATAAGAAACCTTGATCGGTCCAGCTGACCGATCAAATAACGCGATTTCCTCACCCGGACCGATCAGGATGGGTCCTGATCGGTCAGGGAGTGGCCTGATCGGTCAGGGGTGTTGGTTGGAAAAGGCTGAAGGTTCTGCTTCAGGTGTTGGATCGGTCTGGTGATCGATCCACGATCTATTATCGGTCAGGGTGACCGATCACAAGAAGCTCGCGATTCCCAGTTTCTCACCATGGACCGATCAGGCTGAAGCCTGATCGGTCAGGACTTACCCTGATCGGTCTGGTGACCGATCAGGGTCCTCTCTAATCGGTCCGGTGACCGATCAGTAGCTGACAGCTTTAATTCAAATACGTTGTCAGACTTCTGATCACATCTGTTTGCTTCTGCTACTTACTGATTCCCATTTGATTTCATTTGCTAAGTATCTGCTAAGTGTGCAGGTGACATAGGGAGGATTCAAACACTCAAGGAGAGTCAACTGGTTTCTTTTGCTACATCAGGTTTGGCAGTTTTCCATCACAGGTTACAACGTCTTCTGGCGCGAGCTGGCAATGGCTGAGGAGCTAACCTGGGGCTCGACTGGAGAGGATTCAGAGAGTCCAGGAGAGCTCAGTGGTAGCTGGAGCTATTGTAGATGAGCAACTGGTGAGCTGCAGAGGAGCATCTGACCTAGCGATGGGCAGCAGGTTAGGTGTTGGCTGGGAAGAAGAGAAGCCAACACTTCTGCTCTCGTAACATCTTTTTGCTCTTGCGACAATTCTCATTGATCCTGCACCTTGAAGCATACTCTTGAGCATCCTTCGAAGCTTCTACAACATGAGCACCTTGAATCAGAGAAGAGCTTGGCGAGTCCATCAGCAAGCAGAAACGAAGAGCGGGTAGCTCTTGCGTGAGAGTTGTGCTGGGTGAGCTCAAGGAAGTGTTTCTTCTTGTGTGTTCATTGTGCTCTGTATGTTTGTGTTGTCTCTGTGCTTTCATTCCATATATTCTGTTGAGACTTGCTGTGGAGAGGTTTCTCCACCGAGAAGGAGGATTTGATATCCGGATTTTCCGGGGCTTGATCTGCCGACGATCAAGGGATCGCCCACCTTACGGGCACGCGAAGGAGTAGGGGCAAGTTATCACCGAACCTTGTATATCCTCGTGTTAGGGTTTTTGGTGTTCTTTGATTTCTGCATTTCTGTTTCCTACTTGCTTGCTTCCGCTGCTACTAACCTGACTGCAGAAATCTCAAAGAGAAAGCAATTTTAGTGTCTGGCTACATTCACCCCCCCTCCCTCTCTAGCCATCCAAGCACCAACACCATGCACATTGGTTCTGACTGATGCTCTCTCTATTTGGCTTCTGCAGAGGAAGTCATGTTCGCCAAGGCGATGAGCCGGCTCATCAAGCATCAAGTGGGAGGAAGCCAATAAGGAGGCCCTGAACCCTCCTCCGGTCACTTCCGATGCTCCCCCGGCTCCCGCCGAGTCCATTGAGGGGCCCGCTGTCTCACCCCGTGGGGTCGCCTCACCCGAGAGGGTCAAGGTTACTGTTACATCCCCGCCGATTGGGGGCCAAGGGCTTCAGGCTAATCACATGGTGGATCTTCCTTCCGATGGTGACTCCTCTTCGAAAATGGTCCGCCCTGAAAGGGTGGACGAGGAGTCTCTCCCTTCAGATACTCCTTCCGCTGCCCAGTCCTTCGGTCGGTAGAAGCAGAGGCTCCCCAAGGGCTTGGGCCCTTAAGTCGCGTCTGACTTGTTCCTCTCCTCTTCCCTCAGTACCAGAGGAAGCGACTCTACCGGCCGAGGTGGTAGCTCCTCCCTATGTTCCTCCGGCCTCCGCTCCAAAAGTAGTCGTCCCGATGCCTCCTACCAGCTTCCTCGATCCAGCCACCTCTCCCACGGGTAAGAAGACATTGTGCACTCAATACCGGATGAAATTAGATCGATTGAGGGAGAGATTGGATGCAGTGTTGGAGGCCTCCTTGTGATCTTCCGCTCTGGGGCAATTAAGGGAGACTCCAACTGAGGGGGTTTTATCGGAGGAGACTTCTAGTTCTGAAGGGGAGGACTCTAGCCCCTCCGTCGTGTCATCGGCAATTCCTGTCGTCCAACGACTTCCCCTTCGCCCAAGTTCACTGCTGCCTGAGGGGCGAGGTGACACACCCAGTACTCTGGAAGGGGTAGTCGTGCGAGCCTCAGTTGGACCGCTAGCCAGCCTCCGGGTGACACTCCTGAAGGTACGAGTTATTATTGCATTGGTTGTTTCCTTGCCCGACTATTAACCCTTTGATGCGATGGCAGGTAGCTGAGGATTGCGTAATGGTTGGCCGGGGCCTGTATTTCTGGCCCCAAGTGGAGGCCTTACTTCATCGGGCCTTATGGGCGGAAGCTGCAGCCGATCATGATCATCGGGCAGGAGTAATGCAGGCAGGCGTCATCAGAGCTCTTCAAGAAGAGGCCGAGTACCTAAGGAAACTCTTGCAGGACAAGGAGCAGGCTCTTCAGAGTTCCCGACATAGGGAACGCTTGGAGTCAGAGAAGGTCGTGTCAGCTACCAAGGACCTTCTCCAGGTGACATAGGAGAGAGACCAGCTCCAGGCAAGAGAGAAGAAGTTATCGGGCCAGATGGAGTCTGACCTCCTGACAGCCACTGACCGCGCATCTGTCTTGGAGGACGACCTAATCCAGGCTCGGTCGAATGAGCGGGCCATCTCCGAGAGGCTCTGTCCAAGCAAGCTGAGATGGCTGCCGAGTTAGCCTGGCTGAGGCGTTCTTACGAAGCCACCGAGGCCGAGCTCTCGACCCTTTGGGCAACAAAACCTTCTGACACTAAGGAGGTCGAGCTGACCTTCAAGGCGAAGTTCCTGTAGTCTGATGAGTTCCGTGCTATTATAGCCGGCCAGGTGATGGAGCGCTTACAGCAGGGCTTCCATGGGGCCATTGATAAGCTGAAGAAGGAGCAGCTCCTGCCCTCTGACGTTGACCAGAGCTTGTAGATGCCCTCCGAACTAGATAAAGGTCTTCTCCCGAGGCCCTAAGCGGCCTAAATTTTTGCCCGAGAGACAAGTCCGGTTGTATTGATTTTGACTGAGTGTACTCATTTTCCCTATTCCCTGTGTGTGCTCTTACGAGATGCGCCTTCTGCCTTTATGTACGTACTTAATCAACCATAGATTGTCTTCGAGGTTGATTCTGGTGTTTGATAATTCTTTAAGCTAAATCTTCGTACCCTGCTGTTATGCTTGCAGCGAATCCTTGTTGATTTTTTCGGCAGGGAAGCGAGGATGGTTCTTGAACCGTTACATCCATATTATTTGCGATCTCATTGATTAGACTCATTACGAGTCGGGGGTTCCTAGGCGCAGCATGGGTGCTCCAGTCGAAACGACGCTTCGGCGCCCGTTGGCGTAATTGTCTTCTCCCTGCATTAACTGCCTGGAGAGGCAACCATCACTATAAATAGGGGAAGAGGGGTGTACCTTCATCCTATCTCTTTCGCTTGCTACCCTCTTCCTCGTTAGTATCCCTAATGCCCACCCCTGGGGGTACCGTGGTGCTCATGGCTGAGAGACCCCCGAGAGGTGTAAGCATCCGTATTGTGACCCTCACCAGGGAGCATGGTGGAGATGATGCCCGGGGTCTCTCTGAAGATTCTCGAGGATGTAGGACTCCCGGGTTATCTGAGGAGTTTAGAAAAGACCTTATGTGGTCCGCCAGGGGGCATGGGGGAGATGATATCATCCTGCTGATCACCAAACCCCTGGTCGGCTTATGGCGATGTACCCCACGCACCATCGGCTGCTCGTTTCCTCTAAGCTTCGGGCAGATGAAGGTGTCTATGGGGTACGTCGTCACCAAGAGGGGAGGGGCTGCAACCACTTTCTTTGCATTGAGAATATTTCCATCTGGTTGTTGTTCCCCTCCCTTCTTAAGGCAATTTGTCTTTGCGTTTTTTCTCAACCTGGGGAGAATCGTGGTTGTTGCGACCTGGAGTTGTGTCCTTCCATGCTCCGGAGGGAAATTGCAGTGGCTCCTCCCCCCTCGTCTTTTTTCTATCTCTTGAATATTAGACTTATCCTCGTCTTTGCGGAAAAGAGAGGGGGTGTTCTGATGGGGTCGAGCTGCTCATGTGTTACTTCAGACATCCATCTCTATCCCTGACGACTCGGAGGGGGTACCCAAGCAACTCAAGTGTTACCTCAGGCATCCATCTTCATTCCTGACTACTCGGAGGGAGTACCCAAGCAACTCATGTGTTACCTCAGACATCCATCTTCGTCGGTGATCTGACTTCGAGCCCCGGGACTATAAAAAAGGAGGAAGTGGCGCGGAGAAAACCCATACAGAAGGGTGCCCTTTTTTTTATTTAGATACTCAGCGTGTGTCTCAGTAGCTTTCCGAGATGTATATCTTCATGTATCTCTTCATGCCAATAAAATAAACAATTCCTTCTAGTACCATTTATGTGTGTATAACTGTTCTGTGTCGATATTTTAAAGCTTCGATGGTTCTCCAGTATGGCGGAGTAGTAGATGGGGTTACTTGGTCGGGCGCATATGTCTCAAACCAAGCCTAAGTACCCCGGGCATCGGCTGTACCACAGGGTATTAAGGTCTTGGTTACTTGGTCGAGTGCGTACGTCCCAACCCAAGCCTAAGTACCCCGGACGTCGGTTGTACCGCAGGGTATTAGGGTTTTGATTACTTGGTAGGGCGCGTATGTCCTAGACCAAGCCTAAGTTCCCCGCGCATTGGTTGTACTGCAGGTTATTAGGGTTTTTGATTACATAGCTGGGCGCGTAGGTCCCAAACCAAGCCTAAGTACCCCAGGCGTCGGGTGCACAGCAGGGTATTAGGGTTTTGGTTACTTGGTTGGGCGCGTAGGTCCCAAACCAAGCCTAAGTACCCCGGGCGTCGGGTGCACCGTAGGGTATTAGGGTTTTAGTTACTTGGCCGGGCACGTAAGTCCCAAACCATGCCTAAGTACCCCGGGCCTTGGTTGTACCGCAGGGTATTAGGGTTTTTGATTACCTAGTCGGGCACGTAGGTCCCAAACCAAGCCTAAGTACCCCGGGCGTTGGGGTCCACCGCAGGGTATTAGGGATTTTGATTACTTGGTCGGGAGCGTAAGTTCCAAACCAATCCTAAGTACCCAGGGCGTCGAGTGCACCGCAGGGTATTACGGTTTTTGATTACTTGGTCGGGTGCGTAGGTCCGAAACCAAGCCTATGTACCCCGGGCGTCGGGTGCCCCGTAGGGTATTAGGGTTTTGGTTACTTGGTTGGGCGTATAGGTCCCAAACCAAGCCTAAGTACCCCGGGCGTCGGCTGTACCGTAGGGTATTAGGGTTTTTGATTACTTGGTCGAGCGCGTAGGTCCCAAACTAAGCCTAAGTACCCCGGGCGTCGGGTGCCCCGCAGGGTATTAGAGTTTTGGTTACTTGGTCGGGCGCAAAGGTCCCAAACTAAGCCTGAGTACCCCGGGTGTCGGCTGTACCGCAGGGTATTATGGTTTTTGATTACTTGGACGGGCGCGTAGGTCCCAAACCAAGCCTAAGTACCCCGGGCGTCGAGTGGACCCCAGGGTATTAGAGTTTTTGATTACTTGGTTGGGCGCGTAGGTCCCAAACCAAGCCTAAGTACCCCGGGCGTCGTGTGCACCGCAGGCTATTAGGGTTTTTGATTAATTGGTCAGGCGTGTAGGTCCCAAACCAAGCCAAAGTATCTCAGGCGTCGGGTGCCCCGCAGGGTATTAGGGTTTTGGTTACTTGGTCGGGCGCGTAGGTCCCAAACCAAGCCTAAGTACCCCGGGCGTCGGGTGCACCGCAAGGTATTTCGGTTTTTGATTACGTGGTTGAGCGCTTAGGCCCCAAACCAAGCCTAAGTATCCCGGGGCGTCGGCTATACCACAGGGTATTAGGGTTTTTGATTAATTGATTGGGCGCGTAGGTCCCAAACCAAGCCTAAGTACCCCAGGCGTCGGGTGCACCGTAGGCTATTAGGGTTTTTGATTACTTGGTCGGGCGCGTAGGTCCCAAACCAAGCCTAAGTATCCCGGGCGTCGGGTGCCCGTAAGGTATTAGGGTCTTGGTTACTTGGTCGGGCGCGTAGGTCCCAAACCAAGCCTAAGTACCCCGGGCGTCAGGTGCATCGCAGGGTATTAGGGTTTTGGATACTTGGTCGGGCGCGTAGGTCCCAAACCAAGCCTAAGTACCCTGGGCGTCGGCTGTACTGTGACGCCCGCCCTTATATCTACTCTCGGGGCGGGGTCACGTACTATCATTCGTATAAATTTTTTTTTTCTTAAAGTACTAATAACAAAGTACTAAGCATGCTTGTTCAAAACTAACCTATAACATGATAGGTTCAACTCATAATAAAATCAAGTATATGAGTAATCCAAGTGTAACATTCATTACTAAAGAAATGTTAACATAAGCATAATATTGTAGATATGAAGATCTTTATTTCCCGAGCCACCACCCCACACATCTTCAGCCCTCCTGCCTCTTCCTTTAGTTTAAGTGTCTCTTACTCTTATCTGCAGCATAAGACAACATATAAACTAGTAAGCACAAATGCTTAGTAAGATCCTGTCCTACTCGCAAAATCCATATCATAGAAAGATAAGAGAATGAATCACATTCAAGCATAGTAAGTGTTTAAGCATGTTAAACATCTAAGCATATTAACTTCATAGGAAGGTTTCTTTGAAAACATATAAACATAATACTTGAACATAGCATAATCATTAGGGCCCGGCTTGTACTTCATGTTTTGCGCGCGCCCCTGAATAGGAACGAGGTAGCTAATCCCGAACCACTAGGGTTTACTAGGCCTTCTCAAAAGTCCTTCAGCCTAGTATCATAATCATTTGACTCGCTTTAAGAGTCTATAGTACAAGCCATTACAAAATAAAATAATTATCATGTTCTTTATTTTCATAAAGTATGCTCTTACTCCCAACCTTCTAGGGAAGCATTCTTTAGGCCCTAAGCCTTCTTCGTTCATGCCCTACAGGGCTCATTCTTATGCATATGTATTCATTCATAATCATGATAACTAGCCTAGTATAAAGCATGCATTTCATAAGGGTGCCCCATGGGCTATAAGGCATGCTCATACATGGATCATAACTCAACCACTTAACATATTTTATATATGACAAGATTGGTCACATAAATCATATTCATATCATAGGAAGTGGTAGCATGCTTCATGGGTAAATCAAATGGTTCCTAACCCTAAAACTAGGGTTTTGGCCGAAAGTTAAGGGTAGGGGTAAATTAGGTTTTTGACATCAAACATCCCCTACCAATATTCCACACATGTATATATATCATGTATCATCTTATAGCATGCACCATGGGAGAAAAACAATCAACCCTAACCCTAATCTAGGGTTGGCCGAAAGTCATCACTAGGGAAGTCCAAGTTTTCCAATCAAGCATTCCATTTGTTCATCACATGCATTCACATATTACCTCACTAACATAATCATATCACATAAGATAATTTAAGCTTTATAAACCTAATATTTCATGCTTGGCCGAATATCACACATGCTAGGGACATTTAGTTTCCAATCATTGTTCCATTTAAACATCACTTGCACATACATACCATCATAGAAATCCTAAGTATATCTCATAGGGTACATCCCATACAATCATCACATATCATATATAGCATGCATCATGGGAATAAAGCCAAGCAACCCTAACCCTAAACTAGGGTTGGCCGAAACTTGTAGGATGGCTAGGCTAGGTTTTTGACTTCAAACATCCACACAAGCATTTACACAAACACCTTGCCTATACTATTAAGCATGGATATATCATAGGGAAAATCATACCACCTTATACCCTAATTCACCTAGGGTTGGCCGAAACTTGTAGGGTAGGGTAGGCTAGGTTTTGAAATTAAACCTTCACACAAACATTTATTCAAACACCTTGTCTACACTACTAGGCATAGATTCATCATAGACAAATCAAGCATCCCTAAACCCTAATCTTCCTAGGTTGGCCGAATGATGTAAGGGTAGGGTAGGCTAGGTTTTTGACATCCAATCTTCACACAAACATTTATTCAAACACCTTATCTACACTACTAAACATGGACACATCATAGGATAGCAAACAACCCAAAAAACCTAGCCCATTCCCTCTTGGCCAAAAGTTGTAGGGTGGATAACCCTACTTTTCCTTATCACAACATGATGGGAAACAACATACATCCATACCCTAAGTTCCTAGGAGTATCCTCATGCATCAAGAAGCAACCAAGACCCTTGTCTTGGTGGTGGCCGAATGGTTACAAGGGAGAAACTCCCATTTTCGAAAACAAGGACACCAAAGAAACATTCAATAACAATTACACTGCAGGCGAGGGGATACTTACATCCTTTCGCTTGAATTTCGCCTTCCCTAGATCCTTAGGGTACCCTTGGTTGAAGGAGAAGTGGAGGTTCCTTTCGCCAAAACTCCTCTAGAACTTCTTGACCCTAGTGGAGGGCAAGACCCTTTAGATAGTCTCCTTCCTTCCACTTCCCTAGGGTTAGAAACCCTAGGTTGTATTTTTCGAAAACACAAGGGAGAGGGGCAATGAAGTTTCGGTGGGGAAGAGAAAAGGAAGAAGAAGAGGAAGTTACTCACACCTCTTCCCTCTTTTATTTATACTTTTCTCATGAAAAGACATGTCTCTTCACTATTACACGCTTAACAAGCATGTTTCTTATTCTCTCAACAAGAAACAATGCTTGGTGTAGTGGTTAAGACATGGAGAGTGCAACAAGGAGGTTCAAGGTTCAATTCTTGCTTCCTCCCTTCAACCTCTTCTTTTTATCACAATTTGCACTAATCCATATCAAAGCCCTTTAAGCCAAGCCTATCATGAAATTTCATAATATTAATAATATTTCATGAATTCATAATATTTCATAATATTCCATAAATATTATTTCATAATATTTTTAATATTTCATATTCATGAATCTATAATATTTCATGAATCTCATAATATTTCATATTCATGAATTCATAATATTTCTTAATATCCATGATACTATTTCATGAATTTCATAATATTTCATATTCATGAATTCATAATATTTTCTAATATCCATGATACTATATCATGAATTTCATAATATTTCATATTCATGAATTCATAATATTTCTTAATATCCATGATACTATTTCATGAATTTCATAATATTTCATATTCATGAATTCATAATATTTTCTAATATCCATGATACTATTTCATGAATTTCATAACATTTTATATGGGAAAATTTTGGGGCGTTACATGTACCGCACGGTATAAGGGTTTTTGATTAATTGGTCGGGTGCGTAGGTCCCAAACCTAGCCTAAGTAGCCCGGACGTCGGGTGGCCCCTCACGGTATTAGGGTTTTGGTTACTTGGTCGGGCGCGCAGGTCCCAAACCAAGCCTAAGTAGCCAGGCGTCGGGTGGACCGCAAGGTATTACGGTTTTTGATTACTTGGTCGAGCGCATAGGCCCCAAACCAAGCCTAAGTTTCCCGAGCGTCGGGTGCCCCACAGGGTATTAGGGTTTTTGTTACTTGGTCGGGCACGTTGGTCCCAAACCAAGCCTAAGTACCCCGGGCGTCGGGTGCACCATAGGGTATTTGGGTTTTGGTTACTTGGTCGGGCACGTAGGTCCCAAACCAAGCTTAAGTACCCCGGGCATCGGTTGTACTATAGGGTATTAGGGTTTTGATTACATGGTCGGGCGCGTAGGTCCCAAACCAAGCCTAAGTACCCCGGACGTCGAGTGCCTTGCAGTGTATTAGGATTTTGGTTACTTGGTCGGGCGCGTAGGTCCCAAACCCGGCCTAAGTACCCTGGGTGTCAGGCGCACCGTATGGTATTAGTGTTTTGGATACTTGGTCGGGCGCATAAGTCCCAAACCAAGCCTAAGTACCCCGGGCGTCGGGTGTACCATAGGGTATTAGGGTTTTAGATTACTTGGTCGGATGCGTAGGTCCCAAACCATGCCTAAGTACCCTGGGCATTGGGTGCCCCGCAGGGTATTAGGGTTTTGGTTACTTGGTCGGGCGCGTAGGTCCCAAACCAAGCCTAAGTACCCCAGGCGTCGGGTGCACCGCAGGGTAATAGGGTTTTGGTTGCTTGGTCGAGCGCGTAGGTCCCAAACCAAGCCTAAGTACCTCGGGCGTCTGGTGCACCGCAGGGTATTAGGGTTTTGGTTACTTGGTCGGGCTCGTAGGTCCCAAACCAAGCCTAAGTACCCGGGCGTCGGGTGCCCCATAGGGTATTAAGGTTTTAGTTACTTGGTTAGGCGCGTAGGTCCCAAACCAAGCCTAAGTACCCCGGGCGTCGGTTGTACCGCAGGGTATTAGGGATTTTGATTACTTGGTCGAGCGCGTAGTTCCCAAACTAAGCCTAAGTACCCCGGACGTCGGGTGCCTCGCAGGGTATTAGAGTTTTGGTTACTTGGTCGGGCGCATAGGTCCCAAACTAAGCCTGAGTACCTCGGGTGTCGGCTGTACCGCAGGGTATTATGGTTTTTGATTACTTGGTCGGGTGTGTAGGTACCAAACCAAGCTTAATATCCCGAGCGTCGAGTGGACCGCAGGATATTAGGGTTTTTGATTACTTGGTTGGGCGCGTAGGTCCCAAACCAAGCCTAAGTATCCCGGGTGTCGACTGTACCGCAGGGTATTAGAGTTTTTGATTAATTGGTCGAGCGCGTAGGTCCCAAACCAAGCCTAAGTACCCCGGACGTCGGGTGCACCACAGGCTATTAGGGTTTTTGATTACTTGGTCGGGCGCGTAGGTCCCAAACCAAGCCTAAGTATCCCGGGCGTCGGGTGCCCCGCAGGGTATTAGGGTTTTGGTTACTTGGTCGGGCGCGTAGGTCCCAAACCAAGCCTAAGCACCCCGGGCATCAGGTGCACCGCAGGGTATTAGGGTTTTGGTTACTTGGTCGGGCGCGTAGGTCCCAAACCAAGCCTAAGTACCCCGGGCGTTGGCTGTACTGCACGGTATAAGGGTTTTTGATTAATGGGTCGGGTGCGTAGGTCTCAAACCAAGCCTAAGTACCCCGGGCGTCGGGTGCCCTGTACGGTATTAGGGTTTTGGTTACTTGGTCGAGCGCGCAGTTCCCAAACCAAGCCTAAGTACCCCGGGCGTCGGGTGCACCGCAGGGTTTTACGGTTTTTGATTACTTGGTTGAGCGCTTAGGCCCCAAACCAAGCCTAAGTTCCCCGGGCGTCGGGTGCCCCGCAGGGTATTAGGGTTTTTGTTACTTGGTCGGGCACGTTGGTCCCAAACCAAGCCTAAGTACCCCGGGCGTCGGGTGCACCATAGGGTATTTGGGTTTTGGTTACTTGGTCGGGCACGTAGGTCCCAAACCAAGTCTAAGTACCCCGGGCATCGGCTGTACTACAGGGTATTAGGGGATTTGATTACTTGGTCGGGCGCGTAGGTCCCAACCCAAGCCTAAGTACCCCGGGCGTCAGATGCCCTGCAGAGTATTAGGGTTTTGATTACTTGGTCGGCCGCGTAGGTCTCAAACCAAGCCTAAGTACCCTGGGCGTCAGGCGCACCGTATGGTATTAGGGTTTTCGTTACTTGGTCGGGCGCGTAGGTCCCAAACCAAGCCTAAGTACCCCGGGCGTCGGGTGTACAATAGGGTATTAGGGTTTTTATTACTTGGTCGGACGCGTAGGTCCCAAACCAAGCCTAAGTACCCTGGGCGTTGGGTGCCCCGCAGGTATTAGGGTTTTGGTTACTTGGTCGAGCGCGTAGGTCCCAAACCAAGCCTAAGTACCCCGGGCGTCGAGTGCACCGCAGGGTATTAGGGTTTTGGTTGCTTGGTCGAGCGCGTAGGTCACAAACGAAGCCTAAGTTCCCCGGGCGTCGGGTGCACCGCAGGGTATTAAGGTTTTGGTTACTTGGTCGGGCGCGTAGGTCCCAAACCAAGCCTATTTACCCCGGGCGTCGGTTGTACCGCAGGGTATTAAGGTTTTTCAATTCTTTAGTAGCGCATAGTCTTCTTGAAAAAAGCATCTCCCTTTATTACTCGATTCTGCTGCGAAAGCACAAAGAGACACAGACAGACGTTCTAAATAAATTGGAAACCTTACCAAGACAAGAAGGGTCCAGGGTCGCAGCCGGACTGTGACCTCCTGAGTTTTTTCCTTTCGACCCCAACTAGTCTTCTAGGCTCTTCGGGTTCTTCCGAGACTCTGTTCTGACTTCTCCGCTATAGCATCGCCTAGACGCCAGCTGGTCTCGTCGGACCTCCACCACCCAGTCATCCACCAAGAACTTAATCTTCTGGTGATAAACCGAGACCACCGCCTAGAAAGTGCTAAGCGCTGGGCGGCCCAGGATGACATTGTAGGAGGAGGGCGCGTCCACGATTAGGAAAGGAGTCCTCCGGGTTCTTTCAAGCATGTCGCTGCCCAATGAGAGTGACTGTTGGTTCTTGGATGGCTATAGAGGGGGAGTGAATGTAGCCAGACACTCAAATCTTGCGCTTTGAACTTCTTCTTCTTCTTCCTGTGATCAGATTAGCAGCGGAAACACAAAGCATAGAAAGAAAACAGACAAGGAAGGAAAACAAACCGATGCTAACACAAAGGATTTACAAGGTTCGGGGATAACTTGCCCCTACTCCATAGCGTTCCCGTGAGGTGGGCGATCCTTTGATCGTCGGCAGATCAAGCCCCGGTGACCCGGATAAAACAGCGCCTCCTTCTCGGTGGAGAAACCTCTCCACAAGCGTCTCAATAGGATACAAGATAAAGATCACGAGACTAAGGAGGAACCTCTCACAAGACAGTAGCAAGAAAGCTCAAGAGAGAAGCTACACAAGGAGCACAACAACAACAGCGAAACCTATAGCCACACTTGCTTGTTTTCCTGTTCGTTCTCTTTCTCCTCTGCTTCTCATCTTCCTCTTAAGCTCCTGCTTCATCCCAGGTTCCATCAACATTACCTGAGCATAGCCTGAACCCACTGACCTCCCTGAGCACTCAGTCCACTGAAGTCCCTCTCCAGCTGAGCCTCCGTCAGTCGCCAGCCGTGCCTCAGAAGCCGTTGAAACCTGAAAAACAAAAGCATACAAACCTGCTCGATGGAAAGTCTCCCTTTGACCCTCCTTGAGTGTTTGAATCCTCCTGTATCACCTGCACACTTAGCAGACCCTTAGCAAATGAATATCAAACCATATCAGCAGAGTATCAGTGTATCAGACGAGAAAATAGGCGCGATCAGAGCGTCTGACAGCGTATTTGAATTAAAGCTGCAGCTACTGATCGGTCACCAAACCGATTAAAGTGACCCCTGATCGGTCACTAGACCGATTAAAGTGACCCCTGAGTGGTCACCATACCGATCAGGACAGGTCCAGTCCGATCAGGCTCCAGCCTGATCTGTCCACGGTGAGAAATCCGGAATCGCGACCTTCTTGTGATCGGTCACCCTGACCGATCCCATGTCGTGGATCGATCACCAGACCGATCCACACCTTCGCAGAGTGTTTTTCCAGCTTCGCAGCCCAAACCCTCTGATCGGTCACTAGACCGATCAGGGTGTGGCCTGATCGGTCTGGGGACCGATCAGAGCACCTCCTGACCGATCAGGCTCTAGCCTAATCCGTTATAGTGAGAAGCTAGCGACAATTGATCGTTCACCAGAACGATCTGAATAGTCTCCCTGATTGGTCATCAGACCGATCAGGAGCCTAATAGTAAGGTTTCCAAAGTCTCTGTATGCTCCCTAATTGGTCACCATACCGATCAGACGTCACTGGATCGGTCACCAGACCGATCCACAAAGGAACTCCGTGCCAACTTCCCTGATCGGTCACCAGACCGATCCAGGCAAGGCCAAATCCACTCTAAGTCAAGAGAACAGGCTCCCAGCCTTCTCTGACTCGTGCTCAGTCCCCCGGACCAAGACTCCATGCCCAGTTTCACTCACCGGGACTTCAACCTAGCTTCCCAAGCTAGGGCCTGGCTTCACTCACCAGGATTTCATCCAACCTAGCTTCCCAAGCTAGGACCTGGCTTCCCAAGCTAGGACCTGGCTTCCCAAGCCAGGATTTCAGTCAACCTAGCTTCCCAAGCTAGGACCTGTCTTCCTAAGCCAGGGTTTCATCCAACCTAGCTTCCCAAGCTAGGACCTGGCTTCCCAAGCCAGGGTTTCATCCAACCTAGCTTCCCAAGCTAGGACCTGGCTTCCCAAGCCAGGATTTCAATCAACCTAGCTTCCCAAGCTAGGACCTGGTTTCCCAAGCCAGGGTTTCACTCAACCTAGCTTCCCAAGCTAGGACCTGGTTTCACTCACCAGGATTTCACCTAGTCCCACTAGGTCTTTTCCACTTCACCTAGTCCCACTAGGTGTGCCTAGTCCCACTAGGTCTTCTCCCATGCCAGCGTGCGTTCTCCCAGATCCACCTAGACTTAATCCAAATTCATTCAACTAAACTTAAATCGTTCTCAACACCAAAACAGCAATCGGGCCAGACTGCATCAACAATCTCCCTCTTTTTATTGTTTGACAACCTCGATTTATGTTTAGGTATTAGATTAATTGATGTCCATTCAATTATCGTAAGGGAATCAAGATCCTCCCCCTACAAAATCACAGCCCAAAACTTAATCAACCATTCTCTCCCCCTTTGTCAAACATCGAAAAGGGTATGGTTATTAAGTTTAAACATAACTCCCCCTCAATCAAAGGTCTCCCACCAAGACCCAAAATAATCAAAGGATAATTTTTGAATCGCATATGAGTGGCATATACCATAAATGTATCATGGCAATGATGTATATGCATCATACGGCAATAAGTATGAATTGCACATGAAACCATATACAGAATTATATCATGGTCAAAC
This sequence comes from Boesenbergia rotunda, assembly GCA_024364735.1. Lineage (NCBI taxonomy): Eukaryota > Viridiplantae > Streptophyta > Magnoliopsida > Zingiberales > Zingiberaceae > Boesenbergia > Boesenbergia rotunda. The sequence goes on along the minus strand of JAGFNQ010006534.1, from coordinate 5,031 downwards.
ATATATATGTTTTATATAACAAGTAAGGAATGTAGCTGTATCCGATACATAATCCTGATTGGTCTCCATGACCGATCAGGTTCGTTGATTATTCGACACAGAAATATTTCTTATTAGTCTGGGGAGAGATCAGATTTCAGAAAAATTTCTGAAACTCTGATACATTCCTGATTAGACTGCATTAATAATTTGCATTCCACAACAAGGGTGTAGACTCCATTAATATACGACATTTCAGAAAAATTTCTGAAACACGACATCAAGACCAAGAGTCATGACTCAACAAACCCTTTCTTATGAATTTGAACATTCCAACATAGGTTTGTATCAAATCAATATTAAGTTTTGTTCCAAGCATGATTGGTCAAACCTCATTTTAACACTTGATGTTTCAGAAAAATTCAAGACTCCAGAAGAATTCCTTAGAAATGAATTTGGATTCACTTTGTACCAGGATTGTGTTGGTGCAGAAAGCACCCAAGTCAAACCTGTGTTTTGATAATGGCAAAAGGGTTCAAAAGTTAAGGTATAATGTTTATCTAACATGTTACTCAAGTGTGCAGGCCAAGCCCTAGCAAAGGACTGCTAGGCACCTAGCGAAGGAATGCCAGAATACAAAGCCCTAGCAAAGGACTGCTAGGCACCTGGCGAAGGAATGCCAGGATGCAAAGACCTAGCAAAGGACAGCTAGGCACCAGGCGAAGGGCAGCCTAGTACTGAAGACCTGGCGAAGGACAGCTGGGCACCAGGCGAGGGACAGCTTGGTATCCAAGACCTAGCGAAGGACTGCTGGGCAAAAGTCCAACCGGAGGAGTCGTTTGGCATCAGGTAAATTCTCCCGAGAGGAGTAGGTGAGGACGCGTTCCCCGTCGAGGGAACAGTAGGCGTCGGTTCGACCTAGGGCTCCATTTGGGAGACCCAAAGTCAGAACCAAGACAGCTAAGACTGTATAAACTAACATATTAATTGCTTTATGTTGTTTTGGACTAACCCTGGATGCAGGACCGAAGGAACGAGTGTCTGTAGCTCAGAGAGCCTCAAAGGAGTGAGGCAGAGGCTGAGTAGGGTGCCCGGAGCCTCCCGGGCGCCCCCAAGGTGAACACAAAACAAAGTAAAAGCAAGGTGAGCTTCGGCAGCTTATGAGCGGGGCGCCCCCGTGCTTCCGGGCGCCCCCCATGCTCCCGGGCGCCCCCGTGCTCCCGGGCGCCCCCAGGTCAAGCCAACGAAGCAAGCCAGCGAGAAGCCAACGGATGAGAGTTGACCCGGTTAATCCGGGCGCCCCCAGTGTCCCGGGCGCCCCCAGTCAAGATCTGATCCCGAGTTTGAAGGGATCAGAGCTGACCGAGAAGAACTCGGATCGACTGACACGTGGGGAGGCGCCCCCGACGTTCCGAGCGCCCCCAGGTGCTATAAAAAGGGCCCTCGACCCCAAGGCTTCAACACTCAATTCATTCAACGAAATCACGCTCTTCTGCTCTCGCGCTCTGCTCCAGAAACCTCCCGACTCGAAATACAAGCGCCGACGACGTCTCTCTGCTCCAAGAAACATTCCACACCGGACGTCGATAACGAAGAGCGATTTTCTATTTTTGTGTTTACTATACTGCAATTGTAACATCTATTTGTAAACCATTTTGCGCAAATATAGAATTGCCCGCAGTAAATGGTCAACGACCGTGGGCCTTGGAGTAGGAGCCGACCGCGACTCCGAACCAAGTAAAAAACTTGATGTTTGCGTTTGTTTGTTTTAATTTCCGCTGCGTAATTTCTCTATCTCTTAAATCCGAACGTTTTCCGATATTCACCCCCCCTATCGTTTCTCTCGATCCAACAAGTGGTATCAGAGCGGGAAAGCTCAAATTTGGTGCAACCACCAATTTGAGAATTTTTTTCGGATTTTTACAATTTTTTTTAATATTTTTTTATTATTCGAAATTTCTCTCGTTAATCAAGGTTGGTGCAACACCCCTCGATAATTATTCTTTCTTTATCCTGCACTACTAATCCAAGACCAAGTCTTGGGATATTTCTCTCTCTTTTTCTTAGTTTCAGATAAATGGCCATCCAAGAAGGCTTCAGCACTGCAAGACCACCTCTCTTCAGTGGGGAGGACTTCTCCTACTGGAAGAGTAGAATGGAGGTCCACCTGAAAACTCAGGTGGACATGTGGATAATCATCCAGTCCGGACTGGAGATTCCGAGAAATGCTGAAGGAGTACCTCAAAGCTACACAGAATGGGACACCGCTCTGAAACGGAAAATTGAAGCGGATGCAAAGGCAACCCAGACCCTCCAATACGGCTTAACCAAAGAAGAGCTGAACCGGGTGGGTCCTTTCAACAGTGCCAAGGATCTGTGGGGGAAACTGATCGAGCTGCATGAAGGAACATCAAACACTCGGATCAGCAAGCGAGATCTGCTCCTGAATAAGCTGTACACGATCAAAATGATCGACAACGAAACAGCAACTCAACTTCACGCCCGAATTCAAGAATTAATGAATGGACTACACACCATCGGTCACAAGGTAGAAAACCGTGATCTAATAAGGTATGCTTGAAATGCTTTCCCGAGAAATACCTTGTGGGCATCTATGGTAGATGCATACAAGGTTTCAAGGGACCTTTCAAAAATTAAATTAGATGAATTATTCTCTGAATTAGAATTACATGAGCAGACTAACTGCACCCTGGCCGAGAAAGGCATTGCCTTTATTGCAGGTAAATTTGAAAAGAAATCCAAGAAGAAACCTCAACCAACACCTGAATCTGAATCAGACTCAGATTCTGAAGACAAAGGAGATCGACCAAAGTTGGTCCGACTGGCAAGGAACTACTACAAGGAGTTAAAGAACCAAACCAACAGAAGGAAAGCCAGCCGAAGAAAGGATGAAACAGCTGAACCCGCAAATGAAAAGAGCAAGCCCAACGTGACCTGCTACGAGTGCAAGAAGAAGGGTCACTACAAGACCGAATGCCCTAACTTGAAGGAAGCAAAGAAGACAAGGAAGAAGAAAGCACTTCAAGCAACGTGGGATGAGTCCTCATCCGAAGAAGAAGAAGAGGTCCCACAACCGAACCTACTCGCACTAACTGCCTCAGAAGAACTTGAGACCGAGTCAGAGTCAGAACAAGACGACGACAGACTGACATTTTCAGAGGAAGGCGAAATCAAGGTAAGTGGTTTTACTAGAAGTCAATTAAATGAATTAATCTCTTACCTTTCTCGAGATTTGGCGAAAGCTAAACTCCGAATCGAATCCCTCCGACAGGAAGTAAAACTCCTGAAAGAGGGAGCTGACCCTAAACCCTTAACTGAGAAGGTTCAAGAAGGAACCTCTACTCAAGTTGAAAAACTTGAGAAAGAGAACTCCTTCCTGAAAACTCAAGTTAAGGATCTTAGATCAGCATTAGAACGATTTACTTCTGGTTCCAAGAATCTTGACATGATTCTTGGAAAACAGAAATCGGTTCTAAATCGATCCGGACTAGGTTATAGAACCAAGTCTCGACAAAGATCCTACTTTGCTGTACTGAACCAGTCCAGACCTAAAGTTCAGGCATGGGTACCCAAACTATGCCTGAACAAACAAACTGGATCAAATCAATATTGGATCCCCAAGGACAAGATTCACATCTTGCCAAACCATTATCGTGGCTATAGTCCAGGGGAAGCCAAGTTAAAAACCATAGTTATTATTAGATAAAATTCAATTCTTGATTACAATTTGCTTGTTTGCTTGTTTATTTAATTTCTGCAATTTATCATGCTTAGACTTAGGAATGGTTAGTTTAAGGACCAAATCAACTTAATTGAAAATTGACAACATAGTATTGGGAGGAGGTGAGATGATAGTACGTTAGGGAAACCAATTCTAATAAGGTCAAGTATACTTGGTGTCTTTAGACTGGTGAAACTAACCGAAGCTACCGATCCAAGACCCAAATTAGTTAGACCAGAATTTTTCAAAGAATAATCTTGAAAATGAAATTTCATTGAAAGGCTTTGTCAAGGAAAGGGTTGATGATCCAATAAGGCTACGGCCAAAGAAGGCCTAGTGCCTCGCCAAGACCTGGAAGCCATTCTCTGAAATTCAAATTCAAATTAGTCTTTGTAAAATTTAAATCTAATACAAATTTTCAGTTATGTATAGATTCAAACAATTTTTAAATAAATTCAATTATTTCCAAAATTAATTAAGTTTTTCAAAATAAACTATGTTTTTCAAAAAGTCTTTTATCAAAACCTGTCTCACATAACCTATAAGGCTAACGTGATTGAAAACTCTAGATCTGGGTGAGACAGTAAAATTAAACTCAATTGTAATTCCTTTAATACCTATATTGTGGTTTAATCCTGTAGTTCAAAATGTAGTCAAACCATGGTCAACATAGTCAAACCATGGTCAAAGTAGTCAAATCATAGTCAAAGCAGTCAAATCATATAAAATCATGGTCAAACCAACTAAACCATGGTCAAACAATGACAAGACATCAAATTTGTCACTTTCTACACATCCCGGGCGCCCGTGACTCCTCGGGCGCCCCCCATGACTTTATCTTCTCTCAAGGCAAAAAGCTACCTTTAATCCATTGGTCTTGGCGCCCGGAACCACGCGGGCGCCCCCATCGCAGTCAATGCAGCAAAAGCTGCAAAATTAGCCTGACCAGGGCGCCCGGGCCACTCCGGGCGCCCCTAACCAGCCGCAGTCTCTGCCATGGTAGAGACCACTGTCCCGGGCGCCCGGAAGCTCCCGGGCGCCCGGAAGCTCCCGGGCGCCCCGAATAACCTGCCTATAAAAGGCATCCGAGCCCCTTCTTCTTCCCACACCAAAAACCATCCTCCTTCCTCCCTTCCTTCCTTCCAAGAAGATCAAGTGACACTTGTGCTTCCTCAATCTCAACCATGCATCTCCGGTATGATTTGTTTTATGCATTTAGAATTACTTTCCTAATTTCTTTTGCATTTAGAATTATTTTCTTAATTCATTTCTTATAAATGCATATCTCTCAACTTAGAAAACCCGAGCAA
>JAGFNQ010006533.1:0-94022 GCA_024364735.1 Boesenbergia rotunda | reverse complement strand
TGCTTCGCCTTAATTTTTAGGGGACTTGCCGATAGGGGAGTTGTAAAGGGACAAAGGAAATCTTTGATAGCATTATAGTTTTAATAATCCTTGATAGCATTACAGTTTTAATACTTGCCGATAGGGAGTTGTAAAGGGATCAATACATTTCAAATTATAATCCTTGATAGCATTACAGTTTTAATAAATTTCACTCACAAAGGAAAAAATGGAAAGAAAGACAAAGATATTGTGATTTGTAGTCATTCAACTTTAATGAGCTATGTTCTTATTATCACATGATGGACCAACACTACTTATTATCACATTACAATTTATTTCATTTTACTAGTAACACTAGTAAACCAAGAAGTTTTACTTTGTTGGACAGGATATGCAAAGAAGTTAATGCTTATATAGTTATTTAGGTGTACAGATAGAATATGTAGACAGAATATGTAGTAGTCACTTTGTTTTTTCATGCAGCTATTTAGGTGTGCCAAGAAGTTAATGTTTATATAGTTATGGATGAAGTTTTATTTGTTTGTACTTTGTAATTACTATTAAGTTAGCCAGGGAACTAAGAGCTCACATTGAGCTTTTGAACGATATTTTTTTCAACTCACAGAGAGAAGGCTACACTTTGAGCTTAGAATTTCAAACTTATTCTCCATCATGTGCTTGCTGCTGAACTAATACCAATGGTGTTTGCTATATTTATATATTTGATCCAATTTTAATGTTATATATGCTGTAATATTGAGCATTTGAAGTGTCTCTCTAGAGGTGTCATATTTGCTATTATAAACTGTTCTATTCTGGTGTCATATTTGCTATCATATTGAGCTCACATTATTAATGTTCATGAATCTGAACAATCATCCATATTTTTAAGCCTACTCTAGTTCCTTCTTTAGTAGCTACCAAATAATGCATATTTGTCCACCTTCCTTCCTGTTTTGAAATTGCTTTGTTTGGTAGTTATTAAAATAGTTTATTAACTATGTTGAAATTTAACAATTAGATGTGCATAGCTATTTCTTTATGTATACACATCATTCACCTTTAGTACATTGTTTTTAGCAATGGATTGTAACTTCTATTTTATGTATTTTAGCAATGGGTTGTGACTTCTATTTTAGGGTTTTGATCGTTTACGAATTGGATAAGGAGTGGATGCATTTACCTTCAAGGCTTGTACCAGAGTACGAAGAAGGGGTTCAAAAATTTTTTGCACAAGCTAGAAACTATGCCAAAACACGTGAAGTGATCTTATGTCTTTGCAAGCATTGTAAAAATAAGAAGTATATGAAATTTGACCAAGTGTACGAGCACTTAATTATGAAGGGGATTTATCTTCTTACACTATTTGGGTCTTCCATGGTGAAAGTTATACCTCACAATTTCAAAGTGAAGGTGGTTCAAAAAGAGTTCTTGAAGAGGAGGATGACAATAGAGAGACATATAACTTATATAGAGATGGCTTTGCGGCGGAAGAAGAGGTTGGACACACTATGAATGAGGCAAGAGACTATGAGTTTGTTGATTTATTAGAAGATGCAGAAACTTCTCTATTCCTTGGTTGTACAACTTATACAAAGTTATCAACAGTTCACCTTATACAATTATAAGTCTACTAATTGTCACACCGACATGAGTTTCAATGAGCTTCTAACAATCTTAGGTGACATGCTTCCAGAAAAAAAACACACTTCCAAAAATATTTACTCAGTGAAGAAGTTGTTGAAATCTTTTGATTTAGAATATGAGAAGATCCATGCTTGCCCAAATGATTGTTGTCTATAGAAAAGAATTTAAAGATTTGGACTCATACCCAAAGTGTAGTTCCTCAAGATGGAAGTTGGACAAAATCACTACTAATGTTCATAAAAGAGTACCAGAAAAGGTGCTACGATATTTTCCCATAATACCTAGATTGAAAAGGATGTTTAAGTTAGAAGAAATGGCTGAAGACTTGCTTTGGCACTCCACACACAAAAGTCAAGATCATATGATGCGTCATCCAGTTGATTCAGTAGCTTGGGATACAATAAATCATAAGTGGCCAACTTTTTCATTGGATCCTAGAAATCTACGGCTTGGTCTTGCAATGGATGGATTCAATCCTTTTGGTGACCTTAGTTCCAGATATAGTTGTTGGCCGGTTATTTTGGTTAATTACAATCTTCCTCCATTGATGTGCATGGCAAAAGAAAATCTTATGCTGACATTATTTATTCCAGACCCAAAGCAACCAGGAAATGATATAGATGTATACTTAGAACCCCTGGTGGAGGAATTGAATGAGTTGTGGTACACAGGTGAGGATGCGTATGATGCATGTAGTAAGCCAATGTTTAATCTGAAGGCTATTTTGATGTGGACAATCAATGATTTTCCATCTTATGGAAACCTAGCTGGATGTGCCACAAAAGGTAAATTTGGTTGCCCAATATGTGGTGAAGACATATGTTCTATGTGGCTTAAATACAGTAGAAATTTTGCATAATTGGGCCACAGGAGATTCCTCGCTCTTGATCATCCATATTGTCAACAAAAGAAATGATTTAATGGGAAAAAAGAGAGAAAAGGAAAACCTAGACCTTTGAATGTATTAGAAATACTCAATGTAGTTAAAGATATTGAAAATAACTGGGGTAAAAAACAAAAAGGTGAGACTCTCAAGACTGCAAAGAAAAAGAGGAAAGGGTATGATAGTTCAGTAAATGTACAACAACCAGTTAAATTATGGAAGAAAAAGTCAAGTTTTTTTCAAATTGTCATATTGGAGTGTAAGTTATTTGGCTCTATATTATTCATCTTTTAATAAATTTAATTTGTTATATTAATGAACTAATTATACTTTGAAATGTCTTGATGGTTACTTGTAGGGGCTCTTATTACGTCATAACTTAGATGTGATGCATGTTGAAAAGAATATATGTGAGAATATCATAGGCACATTGTTAAATGTAAAGAAAAAAAACCAAAGATGGTGTAAATGTCTGCAATGATTTGATGCATTTAAAAAATTAGAGAAGAATTACATCCTCAAAAAAAAGGACAAAATATGTATCACCTGCCAGCTGCACCTTACACGTTGTCTAAAAAGGAAATGAATATATTTTGCTCCAGGTTGAAGAAGATAAAATTTACCAGATGGCTACAACTCAAATATTGGCAATTGTATATCTTTAGAAGATTGTAAGCTTATTGGGTTGAAATCTCATGATTGTCATGTCCTAATGCAACAATTGCTATCAGTTGCATTGAGATGTCTTTTGCCAAAAGGTCCACGCAATGCTCTATTTTTTTGTGTGCATTTGACAATGAATTATATGAAAGAGTGTTAGACAGGAACCGTTTAGAACAACTCGAAGAGAATATTGCTGAAACTCTTTGCATGTTAGAAAGATATTTTCCACCTCCTTTCGTTACCATGTCAGTTCATTTGACAATTCATTTAGTAAGAGAAGCTCGCTTGTGTGGATCAGTTCACTTCCGCTGGATGTATCCATTTGAAAGGTAACAAATATCATTCTACAAATTAGAATTTTGCTATCAACAACACTTTATTGTGAATTTTGTTTTGTTATTTAGATTTATGAAAACACTTAAAGGTTATGTGAAGAACCGAGCAAGGCCAGAGGGTTGCATAGTTGAGTGTTATCTTGCTAAAGAAAGAATGAGATTTTATAGTCCTTATTTTAAAAAAGCTGCTTGTATTGGTGTCCATTCTAATCGGATGAGGATGTGGATAATGGATTAGTTGAAGGTCTCCCAATTTCTAAAGGAAAAGAAATTATTATGGAAGACCATTTGTTACAAGCAGCACATCGATATGTGTTATTCAACACTGCAGAAGTTGAACCTTACTTTCAGTGAGTATAGTTAATTGGCAAACTCTATTAGATAGGAATAGTCTATTACATAATTTATATATATTTTCTAACAATTACCCTTCTATTATTTTAAATAGGATGCACATTGAGGAGCTTAAACAAGAAGATCATCGTTTAATAACTAATGAAATATTGTTACAAAAGCAACATATGGAAACATTTGCTCAATGGCTATCAAAACATGATCTTGATAACTCATCAAGTCAAATCCAGTGGCTAGTGCATGATCCAAGAAAGCATGTTATGTCTTATACAGGTTATATTATAAATGGACATCGATTCCACACAATTGATGTTGAAAGAACAACACAAGATAGTGGTGTTTCAATTGAAACTGATACTATTTGTCAATCTAGTGCTAATGATTATTCACATACAAAAGGAAGAGTTTCATACTATGGGGTTCTACGAGATATTATTTTACTAGACTACTATTCTTTCAAAGTGCCTATTTTTAAATGTGATTGGGCTAATACTAGAACAGGGATTAAAATGGAAAATGGTTTTATACTAGTCAACTTACACCAAGGATTAAAAACTTTTGCAAGTGATCCTTTCATTTTAGCATCACAAGCAAAGCAAGTGTTTTATTCTAGGGACAATGATGAATCAAATTGGTATGTGTTGCTAAAGGCGCCGCCTCGGGGTATTCATGATATGAATTTGATTGAAGAGGAAGTCTATATGTTATCAACATCTCTTGATGTGTCTAGACTTAATATTAACATTACTGATAAAGAACCATATATAAGGGATGACTGTGATGGAATTGATGTGACAGATCTATGATTTAACTTTTAAGGTGTAGATTTTATAGTGATGTTAATGCAATAATAAATGTTCTTAAGTTCCATCATATTTTTATCATTTCTTTATTTTTTTTCCAGCAAGGGTTTATTTTTAGCAATGTAACATGTAATATTGTTTATGACATGTCATTATATATCATTCAAACGATGAGAAAAATGAGGAAAAAATGCAACAAAGTAATTATTGATGAAGTTCAGGTCATATTGTGTTCTTCGTAAATAATGCTCTATTTTAATAAAGCATAATTATATGTTTTGATCTATTTATGCTATTTTGAAGGAAAATACAGGTAAGAGGTTATCGGAAGTGGACTCTAGCTCTTCACCTAATATTGCACATGATGCTCATGGTAAAGAGATAAAGGATGATGCCAAAAATGCTAAGAAAAAAGGGCGGGGTCCATCGAAGTTGAATTTATCTAGTGGGCATCAAAAGCCTAAAGAGCTAGAGCGTAATGAGCTTGGACAACCAATTGGAGTTAATTCTGTGAAGTATTCATCTTTTCTTGGTTGTATGGTAAAGGAATTTATACCATATACATTAGATGTGTGGAATGACGTAGATGAAGAAATGAAGAATAAAATGTGGAGTTATTGATAAGCGTCATTTTATTGATCATTTTATATGTTTAAATCCGTGTTTGACCCATATTTTACTTGTGTAATTGTGGATTCACCCTAGGTTTTAGAATTTATACCCTTTTTGGACCTAATTGTAATATTTGAGTTTTTGTCACTAAATTTTGATCTACTTTTGTAGGTTTGGAAGGATCATGGACCTAGGTCAGTTGGGTCAAGTTGAGTCAAAAGTGGACTGGATCAAGTAATCAAGCTCCGCTCATTTGGACCGTTCGATGCAAGAAGGTTAGATCTAGACCATCTGAGAACTTTTGATCAATCCGATCTGGGATTAAGGCTAATCAAGCGATCAGATCAAGATCTGAGAGTTTCAGCCAATCGGAGTCATCTAGCCGTTGGATCATGATTGGAGTGTCTAGACCATCCATTAAAAGATCAAGGTGATCTGACCATCGTTGGAGATCTGGCAGATCGAGCTACCACGAGGATGATCCTGACCTCTGATCAAGATCTGGAAAATTTGAATCAAATCGGACAAGGATCCACCGTTGGATGAAGCGGAATCAATTTCAGCCGTTCACTGTTTACCTACTTAAACTGCCTTCAGATTCAGAACAGGGGTCGCGTCTTCGCCATTAGCAGCTTAGTTTTCTTCTCGTTTTCTCATCAGTTCATCGTTTTCCTTCAAATTTTCTTCATCAGAGGCGTGACCAACTCGATCAGCACCTTGGAGCAAGACTTGGATCTTTGGAAGAGTGTTTCAGTGGCGATTTAGCTCGGAATTGTGCCGGATGCAGAGCTGTGCGAGGGTTTCGGCAGAGCTGCGATTTGAGCTCTTGGATCTCAACCGCGTCCATTTCTTCCCATCTGAACCATCTGTAGGGGTTCTAGGATGAGTTCAGATGACTTCCAAATCATCACCGCATCTTTCCACATCGAGATCTAAGAGTTGAATTGGAATTTTCCAGCTGTGTTCAGTTTTGAGCAGATCTGACATTGGAGTTCAATTTCCAGAGATTTGCGAGTTTAACGGGTTCTTGGCTTGCCCTTGCGTGACGAACAAGGTGGTCTTGAATCAAGGAATGGTCGAGGCTTAGTTTTAATCGCATTTCTTTTGCTTTCTTTAGCTGTAATTTCAGTTTCAGCTGCATTTCAATTCTGTTTTCGTATTACTGCTGTAATCTCATTTCTGAATTGCTTCTACTTTCGCTAGGATTTAATTCTGCAACTAATTAGCTAGGGAATCGTTCAGTGATCAATTTGGACTTGATTTCAGTTTAATTTTTGTTCTGTCATAGCGTATCAGAGCTGTTGTTGCTGAGTATCAGTTTCTAATTTTGATTCTGCAGGTTCGAGCTTATTAAGTGTAGTTTTTGGTTTTGTCTTACTTCAATTCGTTTAAATTCTGCATTAGTATCAGTTTAGGAGCTTGTTAGAGTACAACAGATCGCAATCTCAATTCAGTTCTTGATTTCCTGTTGCGTATCAGTTTGAATTCTGTGTATCAATCCATTACCGCAATCAGCCATTTCTGCACTGTTTTGCACCTAATTTCTGAATTTCTTCTTCAGTTCTCAGTTTCGTTCAAATGATAGCTACCTTTTCAAGCTAAGGAACTAGTTGCATTCCTGAATTTGGTAGTTTCTAGTGCTGAATTTAGCAGAAACATTAGGTGAATAAGATTTTATGCCTTTGTAGCAAGTTGTTTCGGTTTATTCACTTTGTATCAAAAATCAGCTTCAGTTTTAAGTAAATGAAATTGTGAACGTGATAAGGTGTTGGGCAGTAGCTTATCTTACATCCAATAGTTTCTGAATTTTATTCTCCATATTTGCATATGAATTTTACTTTGGTTGTTTGCACTTAGTGTCAATTTAATTTTCGGCAGTGCCATTGAATTGATTAACTTAGATTGCTTAGCCTTGTTCCAATTCATTTGCTTTGTTTTTGTCTTGCAATTAATGTCAGGTTACATTACTAGATTTGATTAAGTGAAATTATTTGATTGCGTTTCCATTGGTTAAGTCCTTAATTGCCATTACCTTGTCTAGTTCACTTAGTTAATTTTGTCCTTCCTTTTCATTTCTTTCTATTGCATTTTCTTGTCCATTTGAAACCAAAACCCACATTCTATTTGAAACCCAAAAACATTGACGACATATAAATGCGAGTTTGAATCACACAACTTGAACTAGCCCTTGGAAAAATATGACCTGTGGCCCCTTTACTACGCTTTTCTTCTTTGATTGCAAAAAGGATTTCCAGCACTTTATAAATTCTAAATTCTGACGGATCCATACATTTCGTGACAACTTTAATTAGCTCATTTGGGTCCATCAAATTTTTGGCGTCGTTGCCGAGGAAGCAACTAGTTGATTTGTTTGATTTTTGCTTGTGTACTTTTGGGCATATCGTTTGATCATATTTTCTTGTGCTTTATCTTTGATATACGGCTACTGCCATTTTTTTTCTTGTTTGTTTTGTGACAGGGTGTAAAATCAAATGTTTTCACCAAGAACAATCAGAGCTCAAAGATGCACTGGTGGAGTTAAAAATGTGTTAAGGTTGAATCTCAACAGAGACAAAGTGATTCATCTACTTCCAGCCATTCAACAATTTCAGCAGCCTTTCCAAATTCAGCAACCAATCAAGATTTACAGCCTTACCAAATTTCAACAATTTCAGATCAGCACAATTTTCAGTTTTTCAACCAAAATTTTTCAGCAAGGTCAGCTATCCTTTCAACCAAGTCAGAATTTTCAGCAGGGTTCCAACCATTTCAGACTTTCCAGAATCAAATCAGAGTGGATTTCAACCTTCCAGCAATATTTTCCACCAAACGATCAGAATTTTCAGCACCATTTCAGAGTTTTCAATTTCAGAATCAAAATTTCAGCAGCCAATCCAATCTTCACCAACAATTTCAGCCCTATGATCAGAGTTTTCAGAATCATAATTTTCAACAATCTCCACCAAGTTGTGAAGTTTTCAGCAGTTTAATCAGCCATTCAACCATTGAGCAGCTCCAAGCTCAATTTCAGAATCACCCTACTTTGATATTCAGCAACTTATTCACATTTCAAGAACAACAAGTTGCGAATTGCTCTAAAAATCAAAGACTTGGAGAATTACAAGATCATTGGAATCAAATAAAAACCCAAAGATCAGGACAACTATCTTATCAAGCTACTTTTAATTCTGAGGGGCATGATTGTGATTCTATAGTGTAGGGATTGCACTGAGCCCCAGGGACCACCTATATGGTTGATGTTCAGGAAATCCAGATGATAGGATTGAGAGTGTAGGGATTGCACTGAGCCCCAAGATCACCCATTCCTACTGTTTAGAGGCATTGGAGGAGATTGATTGCAGAACTTGTGATAGTTTTAAAGTTAATTCTGAAACTTTACAGGATCATTCTATACTTTTATTTTGTGATGATTTAGTTGTTGATGATTCTAACTTTTCTAATATGGGTGTTGCAGATATGGTTGATGAAGCATGCGTTGTAGATGAATCTATAGGTGTAGGGGATTGCACAGAGCCCCAGGGACCACCACAAGATTCAAAGGATGAACCAGAAAGTGTAGGGACTTGTATGGTGGAAGCAAGCACCCAAGGATCACCTACTTTAGTTGATTGTCCACCAGACCTTGAGGCTGAAGAGGAGCATGTACTTGATCAGGAGGAGGCCATGGATACATCTACTCTTGTAGAACCTCCAGGTATTCTCCAGCACGCTCAGGTAAGTATTTCTCTTCTTTGTTCAGAAAAATACAGTGAGGTACCTAGTGCTGACTTTATTGGTTATGATGAATTTATTGATATACCTTGTGTAGAATTTACTTGTGCAAACCCAATAGAGGTACCAAAAATTGATTTCATTGGTCATAATGCATTACTTGATACATCTCTTGTAGATATGGGTTGCGAACAAATTTTAGAGGAACCTATAATTGATGTTGTTTGTTATGATGATATTCTTGATACACATCATGGAAATGCTGGTAGAGAAAAATTTTTAGAAGAGCCTGAAATTGATATTGTTTATTGTGATGAATCTCTTGCTATATCTTATGCTGAAGTTGAGTGTGAAATACTTCTGGAGGTACCTGAGATTGATTTGATTGGCTGTGGGACATTTCTTAATACACCTTTGATGGATTTTGATTATGAAAAATTTTTAGAAGAACCTGAAATTGAATTGTTTATTGTGAAGAATCTCTTGTTATTTCTTATGCTGAAATTGAATGTGAAAAACTTCTGGAGGTACTTGAGATTGACTTTATTGACTGTGACACTTTTCTTGATATATCTCATATAGAACATGCTTGTGAAAAATTTACTGAGGTACCCAAAATTGATTTTATTGGATGCGATGCATTTTTAGATACATTTTATGTAGAGATTGATGATATTGCACTTCTTTCTTACCCTGCACGCTTGAGGGAGGTCTTTCATGATTTTGCAGGGTCCAGAAGACTACTGGAATGGGTACTCCACCTAAACAGTCTCCGACCTCCTGGAAGATTTTCCAAAAAGAATAAAGAGGGAGGAGATGATCTTGCTTTGACTTATAGCACTCCACCTCTGAAGTGGCTATTGTACTTAAATCACCTTCGGCCACCTGAACAATTTATTGCAAAGTTTAAGTGTGGGGGAGCCATGCAAAATAAAATTGAGCAAATGAAGGAAATATTTTCAACTACTCCTACTCCTCTACTACCAAGATGGAGATTATTCCTTGATAGACTCCGACCGCCAGAAATAAAAGGGAGTTTATTTTTTCTTGCATTTTCTTTCATTGCCTTTTTCATCTTTATGCTTGCTAGAAGTAGAATTTTCTTTTAAAATGAATTCTTGCTAATAAATGCATGAATAGGGTAGAATGAATAAAAAGACATTATAAATGCCATTTTATGTCTTTTAGGAACTTATCTTCATGAGTAGGAATAAATGTATCCCTCTAGTTATCTTCATAGCATTTAGAGTCTTTTGAAAACAAATTAAATTTGGTTGTTAAAACTTAGGGTTTAAGCTCATGGATGAAATCTTGGATGCTTGAGTACTACTTGGCCATAGATTCTTGATTGAGGACTTGAGATGAATTATTTTTACCTAGTGAGGCTTAGCCTTATTTTTGTGACACATACATGTGATTGTACTCTAGAACTTGCTTAGGTTCTTTCAAAACCATAATTCGATGATTGGATCGCATTTATAGAGGTTATATTTTGTTTCTTATCTCATATCAATTTTCATAATTCCTGTACATTCTATTTCTCTTTCCCTTATTTCATATCTTCTAATTCATTTTTTCTAGGGACTTGTTAGTTTAGGGATGTTCTTTGATGCTATTTTGCCCGAGACGGACAAAGAATTAAGTGTGGGGGAGTGGTTAGTGATTTGGAATCAAAGTTTTATCAAGGATGCACTTCTTTTGAAAAAAAAAATTTTTTTTGCAAGTTCATGTGCCAAATTGAAGTGAGTTGGGTGTCAAGAATGAGCAAAAAGAAGAGGTTGAGGATGGAACCAATTGAGGCATCTTGATTCTTGCTCATTATTTGAAGATCCAAGGAAAACAAGTGGCATACATTGAAGGAAAAAATTCTGCAATGAAAAAAAAAATGGCACACAAAAAAAAACTGTGAAAAAGGAAAAAAATTTCTGTGAGACTAACTTGGATTGGGGATGATGTGGATTAAGTATTGAGAAGTTAGAATCATGGAAGTTAAAATCAGCATCTTTGTTAAAAGTCAGAATTGAAGAAAAATGCTGAAAAATTGAAGCAAATGCAGAAATGAATGGTGCCAAAACAAAACAGGAAAAAATGTTCCAGATCTGAACTGAACTGGACTGATTTGGCTTGAAACCAATGCGAAGGTGCTGACAAGGATTAAAAACAATAGCTAGCAATAACTCTGAAGATCAGGAAGTTGGAGAGCAGCAAAGTTGAGATTTAAAAAAAAAAAAAGCAAAACAGTTTGAAGAGAAAAAAAAACAGTGAAGCTGGAATCCAAATTGGCACACTGAATTCAAGCTATTCGACTGAGATACAGCTGATACTAATCAGTTTATTTGAAGTTCATTTTGTATCAGATTCTGGAGCTGCAAAATTGTAAAGAGTTGGGGGAATTGATTGAATACAAAAATGAATTGAAAGCAGAGTTAAACTAATAAGTAGCAACCTATTTGAGCTCATGGTAGTCTTGGATTGAAACTGATTCTGATCAGGATTTGGAGAAGCTGATCACATCATAAATGAATTAAGAAAGGTTGCAGGAAATCGGGAAATAAGCACAGAAACAAAAAATAGGAAACAGTTTGGAAAAAAACAGGAAAAAAAAAAGCAGTTTTAGAAAAGGAACAAAGTTGGTACACCATTGAGTTTTGGCACCATGAGATCAGTGAAGATATTCTCATCCGAATCAGAGTTTTGTTCCATTACATTTTGAATTTACTAGAGAAGAAGGAAAAGAAAAGAAAAATCAGAAAGAAGAAGAGAAGAGCAAAATTGGCACACAAGTGGGAAAGTTGGCACAAAGGAGTTGATGAGTTTTTTATAAGATTTTGAAGGGCAATTGCAAAGACTCATTCCATCCCACTTTGGATTTCATTATATGGACTGAAAGGAGGGCAAGAATGCATCAAGAATATCCTTGACATCATCTTCCTCATTCAATTTGTTATTTTGTTTATCTCATTTCTACATTTCTTTGTCTTTCACTTTGAATAACTTTTATGGATGATTGATTCTAATCATGAATAATGTAGAGTAGATATAAGCAAGCTATGTATGCAGAACATGTGTTATGAGTGAGCTCAATTTCATCATGTACTTAAAACTTAGAAGAGCACCAAAGTTTTCTTGAGAGTTTAGTGAGTGAATTCATTCAATGAATCATGAGTTGAATTGTAGTTTTGATTTAGGACAATATAATATAGCTTAGATTTTTGAATTAACAGCCTAGTAATTTTTTTCAATTGTTTTACTTATTTTGAGAAAGCTATACTATTTAGTACTTTTCGCGAATGCTCAAGCTTAAGTGTGGGGAGTGATAGTGTCATTTTATTGATCATTTTATATGCTTAAATCCGTATTTGACCCATATTTTACTTGTGTAATTGTGGATTTACCCTAGGTTTTAGGATTTATACCTTTTTGGACCTAATTGCTTTAATATTTGAGTTGTTTTGTCACTAAATTTTTGATCTACTTTTGTAGGCTTGAAGGATCATGGACCTAGGTCAGTTGGGTCGAAGTTGAGTCAAAAGTGGACTAGATCAAGTGATCAAGCGACGACTCATTTGGACCGTTCGATGCAAGAATGGTTAGATCTAGACCATCTGAGAACTTTTGATCAATCCGAGCTGGGATTAAGGCTAATCAAGCAATCAGATCAAGATCTGAGAGTTTCAGCCAAATCAGAGATCATCTAGCCGTTGGATCATGATTGGAGTGTTCTAGACCATCCATTAAAAGATCAAGGTGATCTGGACCATCCGTTGGAGATCTGGCAGATCCAAGCTACCACGAGGATGATCCTGACCTCTGATCAAGATCTGGAAAATTTGAATCAAATCGGACAAGGATCCACCGTTGGATGAAGCGGAATCAATCTCAGCCGTTCATTGTTTACCTACTTAAACTGCCTTCAGATTCAGAACAGGGGTCGCGTCTTCGCCATTAGCAGCTTAGTTTTCTTCTCGTTTTCTCATCAGTTCATCGTTTTCCTTCAAATTTTCTTCATCAGAGGCGTGACCAACTCGATCAGCACCTTGGAGCAAGACTTGGATCTTTGGAAGAGTGTTTCAGTGGCGATTTAGCTCGGAATTATGCCGGATGCAGAGCTGTGCGAGGGTTTCGGCAGAGCTGTGATTTGAGCTCTTGGATCTCAACCGCGTCCATTTCTTCCCATCTGAACCATCTGTAGGGGTTCTAGGATGAGTTCAGATGACTTCCAAATCATCACCGCATCTTTCCACATCGAGATCTAAGAGTTGAATTGGAATTTTCCAGCTGTGTTCAGTTTTGAGCAGATCTGACATTGGAGTTCAATTTCCAGAGATTTGCGAGTTTAAGGGGTTCTTGGCTTGCTCTTGCGTGACGAACAAGGTGGTCTTGAATCAAGGAATGGTCGAGGCTTAGTTTTAATCGCATTTCTTTTGCTTTCTTTAGCTGTAATTTCAGTTTCAGCTGCATTTCAATTCTGTTTTCATATTACTGCTGTAATCTCATTTCTGAATTGCTTCTACTTTCGCTAGGATTTAATTCTGCAATAATTAGCTAGGGAATCGTTCAGTGATTAATTTGGACTTGATTTCAGTTTAATTTTTGTTCTGTCATAGCGTATCAGAGCTGTTGTTGCTGAGTATCAGTTTCTAATTTTGATTCTGCAGGTTCGAGCTTATTAAGTGTAGTTTTTGGTTTTGTCTTACTTTAATTCGTTTAAATTCTGCATTAGTATCAGTTTAGGAGCTTGTTAGAGTACAACAGATCGCAATCTCAATTCAGTTCTTGATTTCCTATTGCGTATCAGTTTGAATTCTGTGTATCAATCCATTACCGCAATCAGCCATTTCTGCACTGTTTTGCACCTAATTTCTGAATTTCTTCTTCAGTTCTCAGTTTCATTCAAATGATAGCTACCTTTTCAAGCTAAGGAACTAGTTGCATTCCTGAATTTGGTAGTTTCTAGTGCTGAATTTAGCAGAAACATTAGGTGAATAAGATTTTATGCCTTTGTAGCAAGTTGTTTCGGTTTATTCACTTTGTATCAAAAATCAGCTTCAGTTTTAAGTAAATGAAATTGTGAACGTGATAAGGTGTTGGGCAGTAGCTTATCTTACATCCAATAGTTTTTGAATTTTATTCTCCATCTTTGCTTATGAATTTTACTTTGGTTGTTTGCCCTTAGTGTCAATTTAATTTTCGGCAGTGCCCTTGAATTGATTAGCTTAGATTGCTTAGCCTTGTTCCAATTCATTTGCTTTGTTTTTGTCATGCAATTAATGTCAGGTTACATTACTAGATTTGATTAAGTGAAATTATTTGATTGCGTTTCCATTGGTTAAGTCCTTAATTGCCATTACCTTGTCTAGTTCACTTAGTTAATTTTGTCCTTCCTTTTCATTTCTTTCTATTGCATTTTCTTGTCCATTTGAAACCAAAACCCACATTCTATTTGAAACCCAAAAACATTGACGACACATAAACTCGAGCACGAATCGAACAACTTGAACTAGCCCTTGGAAAAAAATACGACCTGTGGCCCCTTTACTACGCTTTTCTTCTTTGATTGCAAAAAGGGTTTCCAGCACAATTATAAATATCTAAATTCTGATGGATCCACATTCGTGACAACTTTAATTAGCTAAATTGGGTCCATCAGTTATCTTCAGGTAATATCAAGAGTTGTTGAATATTTTCAGCCTGATTCTATAACATATAGTAGATATAATTTTATGTTTCTTAATATACAAGTAAATTATAATATTGAGGAGTGTGAAAAAAAAACTATCTTTCAAAAGTTAGCTAAGTTGTGGCGTGATAAAAAGTCCAAACTGCAAATACTCGTACGAGAAGTTGATGTTGGTAAAGTAACTTCACGAAATCTTAATTTTTTGAAGCCTGAATTTATAGATCAAGAGCAGTGGGAATTATTTGTGAAGAGAACATTATCACCTAAATTTCAAATAAGTATTAATTTTTATACAGTCACTTAATGAATTTTGTTATATTACAAATATTTGTGGATTTAAATAGATAATCAATTATATATGAATATGTTAAATATATTGTTCTTATCAGGAAAAGAGTAAAAAATTTAGAACAATCAGGGTAAATCAAAACCACCTTCACATGATGAGTTGGAGAGGTTATGCTCGTTTGGCTAGCATTATGGTAAGTATTATTATTTTTTAAAACGTTATGAAAATTTTGACATTATACTTAACATTAATATTTTTTCCTAATTATTTTTATAAAACATTATATCTTTAGGAAAAAGCAAGTCTTGCAGATACATCAATTACAAGATCAAAAGTTTGGATTGAAGGTCACTCAAAGAAAAATGGGCAATCTATTAGTCAAGTTGTTGCCGAGAAAATAGTAATGAAGTTATCTTTTGTTATTATATATAAAAGTTTTAATACATTAATTGTCGTTATTAATATAAACTTCTTATTTACAAAGTTTGTATCTTGTTATTTGTAGAAAAAAATAGAGGAATGTCCACCCGAATCTCTAAAGACAACTAATATTGTTGATGATACAATTAGCCTTGTATTTGGCAAGGAATCTCGAGGTAGAGTGCGAGGAATGGGATTTGGAGTTACACCATCAAAAGTTGGAACGTCTGTGCAGAATGGAGCTGTTAAACATCTTGAACATATGGTGTATAATCTTCAACAAGAAATGCAAGAAATGAGAACCCTATTTTTACAAAATCAAAGGCAACAAAATGAACAAGAATAAGTAAGTAATTAAATAACATACATTTAGTCTTAATTATTATAATTTTTTTATATTCATGTCAGTGATATTAGTATTAATTGATATAATTTGTTGTAAAATTAGATTGCTAGTGGTGGTATTGGTAGCGATATTGGCAATTATATTCATGGCAGTGTTGATATCCATGGTATAAAAAAAAATTGACAATATTTGCAATGTTAGCCAACAACAAACAACAACTCAGGTAACAAGATACAATCTCCCTGGTATAATATGTTGGCTTTACAATTTGATCGGATTAAATATTATTATCATTATTATTTTTGCTAATACCTCCACAGAGTCAAATTGTTGGATACAATCTCCCTAGTATAATATGTTGGCTGTACAATTGTTAATATATACATACTGCTTTGAGCTCGATTAATAAAATATTTTTCATTTGCTGTTGGAAAGGATGTTGGATTATTGAATGGAGGATTTAAATTTCAAATTCTTCTGTATTACCTAGCCATCTGTGTACCAGTTCGAGATGAAATCACTTGAAAATTTTTTCATTTGATAAACTAAACACAAATTAGTTCAATGTTCTCATGTTATTTAATTCTATATTAAGTTGAGTTGAATTAATAAAGGAGTTTAATTTTGATTAGTCAATTTCAAATTAAAGCAATTGTGCATGAATATGGAAATTTGTTTACTGAAAGTTTCTTGGTAGAGGTCACTAATGAACAGAAGGCAGACATGAGCAAAATACAAGTGATGCTCTACAGAGTTAAAACTCTCTAAGACCATAACTCTGTTGAGATTGAGCCCTTAGCATAGACCATAACTCTCTAAGAGTTTTATTTATTTATATTATATTGAAGTTTCATGATGAATTGTTGGCAGAAAGCTTGACATTCATTAGAACATATAACTCTACTAGTTTTTGCTTACATGTTTCTCCACGGACACTCTTTTGACCATGTGAGTTTTAAAAAGTATCTTTGACATAGATTATAGCTCAATGCATATTTATAAGGTATGAACCACTTCTGCTAATCTTGCCACAGATTTATGATATAACCATGCTTACAGATTTTTTTGATTATACAGTTACAACTAAAAATCTTGAGTCATGGAGATATCATTGATAATACTAAATATAAGCTGTTTCATTGGAGTATTGATGGAGTTGTTGTAGAAGGCCGAATTGCATCCACAGATCCCAAAGTAAAAGTACATCACGTTCCTCTTGGTGGAGCTTGTTGGAAAGTTTGGATTCATAGAGTGTTTGTGAACAAGCTGGATCTCATTCGATCAAATGATGAAATGTTGTTTCTCGAAGATGCAATAGGAAGCACAGTTGCTTGGTTATCTAAGTTCATAGTTTTCTGTGACTGAGTTACTTACTTTAGATTTATAACTAGTTTGTAATTTTTTTTGCTACTCGGTTATTTTAGACTTATGACTAGTTAGTAATGATTTTTGCTAGTAAGTGAAATGTTATTTTAGTAAATTGTGGTGTTGATGATTATTTATGATATTAAAAATGTTTTAGTTTTGGATGTTGTTATTTGAGAGATGTAATGTGGTATATTTGTTGTATTATAAAATTGTGTAAGATGTATATATGTGAGATTATAATTACATGAAATATATTAGTATCCGTAGCGCACGAATATATACTGCGGATAAGTAGATCCGCAGCGGGCGACCGCTCACTGCGGATGCAAATATCCGCAGCGTGCAGTCGCTCGCTGCGGATGCAAATATCCACAGCGCGCAATTGCTCGCTGTGGATCTACTTATCCGTAGTGTATATTCGTGCGCTGCGTATCCACTTATCTGCAGCGTGTAGCCACGCGCTGCGGATGCACTTATTCACAGCGCGCGGTTGTGCGATGTCAAAAAGTTATAACTTTTAATAGCTTGGAGTTGTGCAGCATTCGATGCGCACTGCGGATGTAACCATTGCACGCTGTGGAAAAGTAATTTTTTTGTAGTGTGACTAATCAAACTCAAACACAAACACCTTATGAATATCTAGTTTTTGAATTCTTCGTGTTTTATGAAAAATTATATGTTTAGGATCTCAATTATTCATCTCTAGTTAGACTCAATCCTTGTTGGACTAAGTCATCTATCTTAACAAATGTTCATCAGGAGAAGAGTAAAGCAATAGAAAGTAGTTGAATAATATATAGAGGTGGTAAAAGATGATTCGCTCATTTCTGACATCTCCATCAATCCGTCTTAAGGTTAACACGGAGGAGATAAATCACGGGGGTTATTAGCTCAGATACTATGGCTAGCGCGTGAAAAGGGTGGACATAATGACTCTGTCAGATTTGGATCCCAAACTTCACGATGATAGCATCCACGTATTAATTATCTGTATAGAAGAGACATGTGATAAAGTAAGTATCACCCATGCACTGTGCAATTAATGTATATAAGGAAATAAATGTCTTGAAAAAATAAATTTATATAAATCTAATATTAGCTCATTTTGATAAAAGAAAATAAATTAAAAAATTTAAGAAAAAAATATTCAAGATTAAGATTGATTCATTAATAATCAATTAGAAACTTAACTTTTATTATTTGATAACAATATTTTTTATTTTAATAATAAATAAAACATAATTATAATCTTTATCAAGATTAGGGTATTTTATTTGGAATATTTATTTCTATATTTATTGTTGAGTTTTTTTTTTTTTTTTTTTTTATTGTTGAGTTAAGTGTATAAGAGAAGTGTAAGAGAAGTATAGTTTTGTATTTTAATTATTTTAAATTTAATTTAATTTCTTATTTAATTTTACTGTTTGAGAAGTTTTTTTTTCCTAGGGTGAGATTTTGCTTTATCAAAAATTTTTTATTTTTTTAATTGACATCATATATCCAACTAGACTAATTTTGAGAAGATTGGACGACTAGCTCGCAGCAAGTAGATTATCAATTTAGTATTTTTAGATCAATCGATCATTAAAAAAAAATCTTAAAATTGAGGCTTAATCCTCATATGTTTAGGAATTTAAGAAGACGCTCTATCATGATTACCCTAGGGACAAATTTTTTTTTAGACAAAAGTTTGAATATTATCTTGGGCAATAATTTGTTTTTTCTGAAAAAAAAAATACTATGAGAACCCTCAAGCACTGACATTTGGGTCCTTGACAAAAACTTAGAAATCTTTACTAATGAGCCAGCTGTCAACACCAAGATAAATGAGCTATTTTCTAATCTGCTGCGTTGAAACGTAGCTAAGTTGATTAGTATAAATTTATAAAATTAAATAAGGATCGAATCTCAGTAAATTACAGTGATGATTAATTTTGATTTCATTATTTACAGTCTTTCAATAGTACTAATCATGAGGATCCTGTCAGGTGACGTTTCACCTGAAGTATTTTTTAACCTGCTAGCTAATTTTAACTCCAGTACTTCAACCCACAAGACATTCGCCAGTTAGACTAAGCACCACTGTCTTTCGTTACCATGCACTTGCTCCTCTTTATCATTCGTTATCCTAGAACAACTTGACGACCAAACCGCCTAAACGACTTTGACAAATTGATATCCATCTTAGCCCTTCATTTTTGGCCATGCCCAAACAGATTCCATATCTGATGAAGCCATTTCACTCAACTTAAACTCAATCCACTTTCGCTGACATATATGTTTCCTATTCAGACGACTGATCAATTACAATTCATTCTAAAAATAAATACTCCAATAACCTGAGATCGATATTCATATTGCATGTGTTTGGAATTTGAAGACCTTCTCATCCACCACCGAATCCAAGCCACAAACAACATCCGCATAGGCACACCCAAGGAGCAACCACTCGGATAAGGATAAGATTGAGAGCATCGCAGCCACCCAATAAGAGCCACAGACCTCGACACCTCATCCCAAACTAGATTCTACTTTCGCGCCATGTAGATACATGTGTCAGATATAGCAAGCAGACTTCTCTCTTCTCTGATTTTGTGCTTGGAAAGAAGAAGACGACGACGACAATGGCAGTAGCCTCAGCCCCCTCCATGGCCAGCCAACTGAAGACGAACCTCCTCTGTTCCAGCACTAGCAGACCCCTCGTGAACCCCAAGGGCATCTCAGGACCATCACTCACCAGGAAGAGGCTGTGCCTCACTGTTAGAGCCATCCAGGCAGAGAAGGTAGCAACCAAATTGATCTTGAACTTTTCCCCCATCGATCGATCTAATTAAATTGTAATTAATATAATTTATTTATATTTGTGATTTGGCATGCATTTGTGTAGCCGACGTATCAAGTGATTCAACCCATCAACGGCGACCCGTTCATCGGCAGCCTGGAGACGCCGATTACTTCAAGTCCACTGATTGCCTGGTACCTTTCCAACCTGCCGGCCTACCGCACCGCCGTCAGCCCGCTCCTCCGCGGCATCGAGGTCGGCCTCGCGCATGGGTACCTCCTCGTCGGGCCCTTCGTGAAGACGGGACCGCTCCGAAACACCGAGGTGGCGGGCGCCGCAGGATCCCTGGCCGCCGCCGGTCTGGTCGTCATCCTCAGCGTCTGCCTCACCATGTACGGGGTGGCGTCGTTCAACGAGGGGGAACCGTCGACGGCGCCGACGCTGACGCTGACGGGGCGGAAGAAGGAAGCGGACAAGCTGCAGACGGCGGAGGGCTGGTCGCAGTTCTCGGGTGGGTTTTTCTTCGGGGGAATCTCCGGCGTGCTCTGGGCTTACTTCCTCCTCTACGTCCTCGACCTGCCGTACTACATTAAATAGATCATGCGTGTTGTTTACTATATCTGTTTAATATATTGGGAATGTGACAGTGGGCTTCGATTTGTATATTTGACTTCGAATGGTTCGTATCGTTTTTAATGGCCTCGTTGAAAATGCAATATTTTTTTTTTTTGCAAAATGCTTCCGATTAAATTTTCGAATCGAATAAAATATTTTTCAGACTAATTAACTAAGGGAAAAGATATTTGAGGCCTGCATTCGATACAATTAAAAATTATATATTATTTTTCGATCTTGATCGTGAAATATTTTAATCCACACTAATTAGAGACTTGACAGACAGTCAACTGCTCTATTAATCAGTGATCGTAGTCCGAATTTTCAAATTGAAGGGACGAAGTGGATCATTAAATAAAATATGAAAAAGTTCTGACAATGACAGAACCGTGCGGTGTCATTCTTAGGAGCGTTTGGTATGCTTGTTTTTCATTTTCATTTTCCGTAGAAAATACGATTTTCTGAAAAACGTGTTTGGTTTGCATTTTCCAACTTTATTTTCTAGAAAAAGATATATCGTTTTTTGGAAAACTAGAGAATGAAATAAAGTCATTTTCCAAAAAATAAGAAAATATGATTTTCTGAAAAATAAAAATAAAAAATGGAGCAAACTAAACATTATTTTTTTTTTTATTTTTTCTCTTCCTCAATCTGTGTTATTAGTCTCGAAGAGAATAATTTATTAGAAGCCTGATTTATTTTTCCTTATTAATCCTCATACGGATTGAGAGACGTTGAAGTGAACATTTCGTCTTATTCCCACAAGTCTTGATGAGGAACAGGAAAAGAAAAGAGATGAAGGTTGTATCAAGATAATCAATTTAACCGAGCATAAACGAGCATGATTAAAGTTTATTTTGTTTAGTTTTAGGGTACGTTTAATTCAAGTTATCATATATAATTTTAGTTATGTGATTATCAAGTAATCACATAACTAAAGTAATAGAGAATGAAACATAACATAAAGTTGTTTAATTCAATTTAGATAATCAAAGAAAATTTTATTTGTTTAGAGGTAATAGTCTATAACATAATATAATATTTTACCATATTACCCTTTTAAATTTATTTAGATAATTTTATTAAAATATTAAATTAAAAAAATATTCGTCGACATCGACCGTCGGTGTCCGTGTAGGCAGGCGATGTGCAACACCGGCGGCCGACTGTCAGCGTCGAACGCTAACGATCGACGTAGATCGTCGGTGGTTGCCGGTCGGCTGTCGACCGCCAATGATCGGTGCCGACCGTCGGTCGTCGGCCGCCGGCGGTGGTCGCCGGTCGCCGGCGGTGGTCGTCGGTCGCCGGCGGTGGTTGTCGGTCGTCGGTCGCCGGCGGGAGTCACCGACCGCTGACGGTGGTCGTCGGTCGTCGGCCGCCGGCGGTGGTCGCCGGTCTCCGACTATCGGCGGTGGTCGTCTGCCGCCGACGGTGGTCCCCGACGTCGACGGTGGTCCCCGGCCGTCGACGGTGGTCGCTGGCCATCGTTGTCGGTCATCGGCCACGAATAATATTTTCGGAAGTTAATAAATTATAATGGTTATTTTCTTCTTAAATGTAAATATGGCTGACGAATAATACTTTCGGAAGATAATAAATTGTAATGGTTATTTTTTTCTTAAATGTAAATATTAGAGGATAATTTTAGAAAGATAAGTTTTATTTAGAGGATAATTTCTTAAGGTTTTTCGATTCCTAGTTCATGACCCTTTTGTTGACATGTTAATATCAATCGTTACTTGGGAATCATTAATTATTTAAATTAAATAAAATTTTTATTGATAATTTTGGATGGATAATTTCCAATCAAACTTATCCTTAGAGTTTTAAATTTAGAGATGTGATTTCTACACTGTGTGAATTACCATCTCTAGTACCTCATTCTTATTTATTTGATTTTATTAATCAACAAAGCAATTGAACTTTCTTTTCCAAAGAGAACCCAACGATTTGAAATAATAAGGCGCAGCTTTGGGGGGAGCGGCGGAAGTCGCACCCCTTGTCCCTGGGTGACTACGCCGCCGCTATTAATTGACATATGTACGTAGGGGTGTCAATTCGGGTGAGTCTGATCGGGTTCGGGTCAGGTTGGAAAAAAAAAATTTTTTAACTCCCAATCTGAACCCGACCCGAATCCGATTTCAACCCGAAACCCCCAAACCCGAACCCGAACCCGACCAACCCGACCAACCCGACCCGACCCGAATAACCCGAAAAAACCGATTCAAAACGTCTTTTTTCGCCATTTTCCCTATAATTCTTCACTTTTATCTCAATACTTCATCATGATCATACTATATTGATATTAATATACATAAAAATATCTTAATTTTCAAAATAAAATTTGATTTAATCCCAAAAAATCCACAAAATATTAAATTTCGGGTCCACCCGAATCCGACCCGACCCGACCCGACCCGAACCCAATCCGAAATTTTTTCAACCCGAACCCCCCAACCCGAACCTAAAAATTTTCAACCCGAACCCGATTTTTTTCGGGTCGATTCGGGTTGGGTCGTCGGGTCGTGCTGATTTTTTACATCCCTAAATATACGTGTGTATTTAAGATGGTAAAAAACTTATGTACCGTCAATCCATTTAAAAATGAAAACGATAAATTACGAGGATTATTAATTTAAATATTATGATTAATATAAAAAATATTGACATTTTCGAATGACCAAGAGCAGGTTTCCGATTTATCGGAGTTTGGTGACCGAAAACAGCAGGTCCTGGTGACTAGATGAAGTTAGACCCGATCACGGTTCGAAATTGTCGGTTCGATGGTTCGTGTGAGGTCGACCCTTAACCTTAACCGTCTAAGCCGGTTACGGTTCACGGTTCGGAACCATCAGTTCACGGTTCGATTCATGGTTCGCCACGGTTCAAGATTATTATATTTAAAAAATTAAAAATTAAAAATTAAAAATTAAATTAAAAAAAATTTATTAAAAAAAGGGCTTGCACTTATATAAGTTGTCCACGTATCCCCTTAGGGTGTAGGAGAATCAAAGTCCACGTAGTTCTTTTACATTTTTACCCTTTTATATTTTTTACATTTTTACCCTTTCTCACTCACTTCCATTTCCTTCCGCTCCCGTTGTATTTGTTCTTTCGGTATCAAATTCTTCGACTTCGTCTTCTGAAAGTTACATTCCTTGGATTCGCTTCTCAGCTCTGGTCCAATCATCAAGTAATGCTTGAGCTTCCAATGAGTCGGGAGACATAGTTGATCGTCGTTCATCTAATATGTTGCCGCGGGCACTGAACGTCTGCTCCACAGCAATAATTGACACTGGAGAAGCTATAATTTCTTTTGCGATCACGGAGCGAACGGGAAAGCTTTGAGCCTTCGGTGACCACCACTTCAAGATATCAAAGTTTTCTCTATCTGCTTCATTAAAATCAAAAGAAGTCGTAAAATAATTCTCAAGTTCCTGTGTGGAACTTGAGGATCCTCGTGGACGTTTCGTCCGTTCTTTTAATAAAAGTTGTGCTTTTGTAAGTTTTAAATTAGTAGTAGTAAGTTGTTGTGTTTCAGAAATATTAGTTTGTGTTCCATATTTAACATAATATTGATTATAAAGATCATATAAATAATTTTTAATACTATATACAATATTAGCTGGATCCGGAGAGGAAGAATCTTTAATAGGAATTAATGCGTCATAATATAAAATTAACATTTCTTGTAAAACTTCTAATTTAAATCTAGGATCTAAAGCACATGCAATTAAATAAATTTCAGGAATTAAATAAAATTATTTTCCTATTTAATTTTCATAACTATTATACATAAAGTTAAAGCTTCATCATTTACATGTTCATTTAATATTAATACTATACTACAAAATTTTATTAAAATTAAATGAGCAGTAGGATAATAAACACTAGAAAGTTGTTCAGTTGCATCGTTAAAAACTTTTAAAATTTCACAAATATTACTACAAATATTTCATTATTGTGAAAATAAATATATATTAGTATTACTATTTAGTGCAAAAAATAATCATAATAAATCTTTATATTGAAAAGAATCTTGTAATAATTGATATGTTGAATTCCAACATATTGGAACATCACGTGGAAATTTTTTTGGTCGCATAACATTAGCTTTACAAAATCTACCCCATTGTTTCATCATAGATGGATGGGACCATAAGTATGAAATTGCGGTTCTAATTAGTTGAATATAATTTTGTAAAAGTTTTAATCCATCTCGAACACATAAATTTAAAATATGACATACACAACGAATATGAAAAAATAAACCACCAATAACAGGTTGGCAAATAAATTTTAGTTCATCTATTGAAGCGGTATTAGAACTAGCATTGTCTAATGATATTGAAAATATTTGATGAGTCAATCCATATTCTTCTAAAACTATGTGTAATAATTGTGCAATGTTATGAGCAGTATGTGATTCATCAGAAACTCTATAAGCAAATAATCTTTTTTGAAGGATCCAAGAGTTATCAATCCAAGGCATGTTATACCCATATAAGAATGAGTTTGCCAATGATCACTCCAAATATCAGAACATAAAGAAACTTTATTATTTAATTTACTAAATTCTTTAATTAATTTTTTTTCCTTGTTTTACTAACCTTTTAATTGTATGAGTAAGTGTAGTCCTAGGTACACGTTTAGTAGCAGGATTAAGAGATTCTTTACAAAAATCTTCAAATGTGTATTTAGATCCAAAACTAAAAGAAAGATATTCTACGGAAACAAATTTAGCTAATGATTCTCTTAATTTATTATCCGAATATAAAAATAAACCAGAATCAGTACTACTACCACTAGAAAATCTAGATAATTGTGTTTGAGAGCGGTTAAGCCCATATTCCGTCGGGTGCTTCGTTTCTACATGTCGTTTCAACGACCCATAGCCGCCGGCGGCTTGGAATTTATAGGAAGCATCGCAATACTTGAATTTTGCACGCATTTCTCCCGACGGAAATGTGACATTCTCAAAATGTTCAGTGAAAATAGACGATTTTAAAGGAGGATTTTCCCGAACCTTAGAAGTAATCGCATCGGTACTTCCTTACATTTCGGGGATTGGAGGGTGTTGCAACTGAGCCTCGGTCTCATCATCGGTGGATTGAATTTGAAGGTTAGGATCCTCGTATGTAATTTCTTTTCCCCTCCGAAATCGAAATGATGAAGCTCCGTGACCTCCTTCCATTATCGTCGAAAAATGAAGAATGCGGAGAGATGTTGAGAGTTAGAGAGTTGAGAATGAGAGATTGAGATAAGAGAAGTTGTATTGTGTGTGAAAATGATGAAATGAGCTCCCTATTTATAGAGTTCGGATCATAACGGTCACTAAATCATAGTCATTGATTAAAAAATGGTCAAATGATCTCATTCGTCGAAAAAAGAAAAAAAAATCAAAAAACTCTCCAACGGCACTGAACCAGCGACCGGCGGTTTAACCGCCGGTTCACGCGAACCGCCGGTTCACGATTTCTGAGGCCTGGAATCGGAACCGGGACAGCATCCTGCCGGGCCGGTTCCGGTTCGGCCCGGCGAACCGTGTCAACGGGCCACCTGGCCCGTTGACCTGGGCCGGTTCCAGGCCGGGTCCGGGCTGGAACCGGCCCAGGTCGAGTCTAGATGAAGTGATGAACACAAACTCCATTATCCAGATGCTAATGTGGCAGCAGAAGATAGCATTTTATTAATTTATTCATGTGGTAGCTAGTGATAAAGTTTCATCCAAAGAACCAAGAGATAATTAAGCGACCGGAAAAACTCAATTATCATAGCTTAATTATTTCGGCAATTTACCAAAAGGCGTACCTAAGAATAGGTATTTACCAAAAGGCGTACCATGGTTTCATTTTCACCAAAGGGCGCACTCATTATAGTGAACTTCCTCTTATACCCCTTCTGTTATCTATTGCCTTTCTCTTTCTCTCTCAGTAATAAATTCTGAGACGTCAGCACATGCAACGTGACTTAATTACTGAGTTTTATTTTAAAATAATATATTATGGAATCGGCGCTAAATTAAAAAACGTAAGGTAAAAATTTAAAAAATATTTCAATTAAAAAATTTCTCATCCAACGTGATTTAAAAATATAAATAAATGATTTTTATTTTTGATTAATAGAAATTAATATATTAAATAATATTTAATAAATATATTAATGTATAAAAAGTGTTTTGAAACAAACTGTTGGATTTAAAAATATAAATAAATGATTTTTATATTTGATTAATAGAAATTAATATATTAAATAATATTTAATAGATATATTGATGTATAAAATTTTTTTTGAAAAAAAATTGACCGTGGGCCTGAAATCAATAGATTTCAGGCCCAGCGTGGGCCTGAAATCTTTTGATTCAGGCCCGACGTGAAATTAAATTTTTTTTCTATTTTAAAAATATATTAATATATAAAAAAAACCTATCAAAACACTTAATTTCATATTCAAACGCAGGGCCTGAAGTCATCCCAGGAGGGTCTAAAGTCAAATAACTTCAGATCCTATAAATAATTAATTTAATAAATAATAATTAAATATAAAAAATATTTTTAAAATTAAAAAATTTTTAGTGCCCTTAGGCCTGATGACTTCAGGCCCTCCATCATTACATATTATTTATAATTTTTATAAAAAAGGTATAATATATAATTACATAATAATAAAATGCTATAGGAGTGGTTTAGGTATATCAGTGAGTTTTGAGCAAAACTCACTGATGGACCTACCATATTTGGAATTCTGAAAACTCTAAATCAGTAGACAGAGTTGAGCTAGGAGATGAGATTTTGGGTACCGAAACCTCTAATCTTGCTGTATCACCAATGCTATAGGAGTGGTTTAGGTATATCAGTGAGTTTTGAGCAAAACTCACTGATGGACCTACCATATTTGGAATTCTGAAAACTCTATATCAGTAGACAGGGTTGAGCTAGGAGATGAGATTTTGGATGCCGAAACCTCTAATCTTGCTATATCACTAATGCTATAGGAGTGGTTTAGGTATATCAGTGAGTTTTGAGCAAAACTCACTGATGGACCTACCATATTTGAAATTCTGAAAACCCTATATCAGTAGACAGGGTTGAGCTAGGAGATGAGATTTTGGGTGCCGAAACCTCTAATCTTGCTGTATCACCAATGCTATAGGAGTGGGTGCCGAAACCCTATATCGTTCATTCTTTCTATCAAGAGTGTTAATATGCAGCAGAATAATATGAAACAACAAACACAATCAACATGCGAGATTTTTACTTGGTTCTCAACCCCCCAGGGTCAATACGTCCAATGCCTAATCATGGGAAGCGTCCGTCCACTAGTGGTCTCCTTTCCGGAAGTTTTCCGGAGGTGGAGAAACCCATCTTATAATTTGAATACAAGCACAAATGTAAATAAAAGCAAACCAACAAGAATTGATGATCCCGACCAATCCGGAACTCCGAAGCATTGTGTACTTCCTCTTGGAGCCTCGATCCTTGGTTATAGAACATCGCCTTAGCACTTTAGCTTCATTGTGAATGAGTAATAGGATGAAGAGATTGATACTCTGAACTGAGGGGTCGAATCCCTTTATATAGTAGTCACCAGGGCGCCTGAGAGCCTATAGGGGCGCCCTCCACATCTTCAAATCTGATATAGCCAGCGAATAGGACGCGAGAGATAAGATTACCTCTTGAGCGCCCCCATGCCTATAGGGGTGCCCGGCATGGGAGCGCCCAAGTCTGGGGCGCCTGATTCTTGGGCACTCGAGTACTCGGGCACCCGGGTCCTTCCGGGCGCCTAGGATTGGTCCTAGGCAGCAGTTTGCTTTCCGCTTTGGTTTTGCTCTCCTTTCTTGCCTTCAGCTTCAGGTTCCTGAATGACAAGCAAACATACAAAGCAAGCAAATATCCTAGCCCAACTAATGTAAGTCTAGCTGACCTACTTGGCTTTGCTTGGAGTCAACCCTCCAAGACTTTACTCTCTAAGGTCAACTCCTTAGGGTTTACCAATGCCTAGTGTAATACCTGAATTTTTCAAAATTTCCTTCAAAATAAACAAAAAGAAACTAAAATTTTCTTTTAAAGGAGGTCAGAGCCCCGCGACCCGCAATAAAGGTTAGTTTCAAATTTCCAATCGGGTTAGTAATCATCTCGTTAGAATATGGAATCGATATTAGATAAGTAATAGTAAGCGTCCTTTATGGGAGATTGTTCAACTTCCACTTAATATATAAAGGATGGAAAGGAGAGAAAACCAAGGGTTTTCTCTTCCTTCTTCTTCTTCCCTGCGAAAACCAAGAGAGGAGAGGTTAGGGTTTCTCACCAAGGGTAAACTAGGGTTCTCTCCTAGGACCAAGGGTTGGAAGATCGCGCAAGGAAGAAGATTCCACGCCGAGTAGTAAGTTTAAAAGCCCAAGGATGTAAGTAGATCATTCACCTGCAATAAAAGTAGTTTCCGTGTGGTTCTAAACATGATTCTAAGCCTTTTGATGATGTGATCCTAGTATAGCAAGACCACGGTCTTGATTTGCCCGAAAGTAAGTTTTGGGATTTTGGCACGCAAGGTGTTCGATGGAATGTACGGGGTGAAAACCGAGGTCTTGTTTGCCCAAAAGCAAGTTTTGGGATCATGGCACGCAAGGTGCCTTGAGGAGTACAAGATCGAGGCTTTAAGAAGTCCCAAAAGCAAGTTTTGGGAACCCTACTTCCTATGTGCAAGATATGTGCTAAGTTAAGCAAGTTAAGCATGAGTACATATTAAGTATATTACTTTCTAAGTGGCATGTACCGGGCACGAGGCCCTTAAAACTAGGCAAGCTAGTCCGGGCACAAGACCCTTAAAACTAAGCAAGCTAGTAAATGCTCTATTAGGGTTCGGTGGCTAGTTATCCCAAAACCTATTAGGGATGCGCGTATTGGTACTTTGCCAGGCCCAAAGAAGAATGTTTATTATTTTGAAGTATATGAAGTATAAGATAAGTTGCAAGTTTTCCATAACAAGTATTCATTTCAAGCAAAGGTTTCTAATGCAAGCAATTGTTACAAATGTATTCATGAACATTTTTCATGTTAAAGAATAGCATTTTCAGTTACAAGCATGTTTTAAAGCAAGCATAAGCATGTTTATATCGAATGCATGTTTTGTGAGTTAGGTATCTACTTACTAAGCAAATTCGCTTATAGTTTGCATCCTTTTATTGCAGATAAAGGTAAAGAAATGATATAAGGCAAGGAGGCTCAAGGATGGATAATTCATGTCAGTGGCGGCGAAACCGTGGAGTGAGATCCTTCGGGATGAATTTTGTTTAGTGTTTTAAACTCTAAACAATAGAACTTTATGAGTATTTTTGAGTTTATGTTAGTAGTTTACTTCCGCAAAGACTTTAAGTTTGAGTAGTTAATTTAGAGTTTGAAATGCATGCAAATGGAGTATGATTATGGTTATTATGTTTGTGAGTCTATAATCTTGTTGTGTAGTTGAAGTAGAATGTATATATATACTTGATCGGTGTCTCTGAAACCTGGAAACTGCAGTTCCAGGCGCATCAGTCGATTAATGCAATTATCAGTCGACTGCCCTCGAGAACAGAAATATTGGTCGAGTGATTCCCAGGTGCAGTCGACTGCATCAGTCGATTGATAAGGTCATCAGTCGACTGGTGCCAATGTAAAAGAAAAACAGTTGTGGGTTGATGGTTAGTGGTTGGGTCTTGCAATTAAGAGGTCTGGGGATCAAATCTTGGCAGACCTTATCAGTGGATGGGTCAACGTGACGACCCTTTAAGGTCAAAGTTAGTAAGAGAGGGTAATACACCTAGCCTCATTCACTAGGATTTTACCTTGCCTGACTTCACTCACCAGGACTTTTACTCAGCTTCACTCACTAGGATTTCATGCCCAATCCTCGACCAGGACTCTGTGCCCAATTCCTCGAACCAAGACTTCGGTCCCCAACTCTCAGCCAGGCCTTCGTGCCCAATTCCTCGAACCAGGACTTCGTGCCCAGCTTCACTCACCAGGTCTTCGGTGCCTTGACAAGGACTTCTTTGCAAGTCATCTAATCCTAACTAGACTTCTTTCCGCCAAACATCAGTCATGTTTGGCTTAGTCCTTGGTCTAACTAACCAGATAGGTTTTAGTCTCTCTACCAAACATCAAGTCCGTTTGGCTTATCCCTTGGTCAAACTGACCAACCCTGGATTCTCTGTCAAACATCAAATCATGTTTGGCTAACCTTTGTTCTAACTGATCAAACTTTGGTATATTGTCAAACATATCAAATCTATGTTTGATCACTTTGTCAAACATCAAGTCTTGTTTGGCTAACCCTTGGTCAAACAGACGAACCCTGAGTGCTAATCACTCTGCCAAATATCAGGTCATGTTTAGCTAACCCTTTGGTCAAACTAATCAAACCAGAGTTTACCCTACCAAATATCAAGTCTTGTTTGGCTTAACCCTTGGTTAGATTGACTAGACCTTGGTATATTGTCAAACATAGAAACACTAGAGGTTAACTGTTCATGTCTGATTCTTCTTACACCAATAATCTCTCCCTTTTTGATGTTTAACATTAATCTTAATTTAGATTTTGGTCTAAGGGTTTTAGGTCAATGCTTGGGAGAAAAAAAAATCTAACTTAAGGTACTCTTCCCCCTTTGATAGACATTAAAAAAAAATGGTAATTACAAAGATTTCAAGTTAGAGTTTTGCACCAACAATGTGATTTTAGAAAATACTTAAGGATTTTATAAAGAAAAAATGAATTTAAAAAAGTCCCTTTTTCTAAAAAATAAAAAAAGTTTATTTTTCAAGAAATAATTTAAGGAACGCTATGTACTTGAAAAAAAAATCTGAAAAGATAAGTGCTTTATTGATTTGAGCTTCCCTAAATTTGACACAATCTTAAGAATCTTGTTGACTACAAAAAAATTTTCTATGTGTCTTTAGAGATTTTCCAATCAAAATAAAATATTTTCAATATATAAGAAAAAGAATTTTCTTTAGCTTGGATTTTTTCCCAATCTGACACAATCCTAGGAAATCTTGTTAACTACAAGGAAAACTTTCCTATGTGTCTTGAAGAGTTTTCAAAACTAAAGTAATTTCCAAAAATTTTCAAGAACTATTTAGAAGACTAACGATTTTTAAAAAAAATTATTTTGGAAAATGGAATGTTAGAATTTTTGAAGAATATAGCATTTCTGAAGAGATAGTGGTTTTCTGAAAATATAGTATTTTTGAAAGTATAATACTTCTTTTAGTTTGAACTCCCCCTAAATATGACACGGTCCTAGGAAGCTTGATAATTACAAGTTTATCTTCCTCTGAGTCTTAGGGTCTGGATCAAACCAAAAGGACAACATAAATTATTTAAAAAAAACATTTTAAAAAAAGTTTAGAGTGCACAAAATGATTTGTTCTTTTGATTAGGATTCCCCCTAAGCCTGACACAATCTTAGGAATCCTTGCAGATCATAAGGAAAACTTCTGTCTCTGTAGAGTTTATCCAAATCATAAGAGCAATGAAAGCATGTTTTAGAAGAATATTTTTTAAATATATAATAATTTTTGAAAAATATTTTGAAAGATATAAATTTTTGAAGGAATATTAAAAAAAATTTGGGCAAGAACCATTTTGACAGAGATGATAATTTTTGGAAAGAATAGTTTTTCGAAAATAACTTTTCAAAAGAAATGTTTGAAAACATAAAATTAAAAAAAACTGACTCCCTCTGAACCTGATACTTTCTGGCTACCCTTGTTAACTACAAGGAACTCTACCTAAGTGTCTTAAGGGACTTTAGTGTTGACTTAGATGATTTGTGTCTAAGTATAGGTTAAACAATTTTTAAAAATATATATAATTTTTTAAATCTATTTATAAGTACACATAATCATGCATGAAATTTATTAAAAAATTATTATGTTTAATTACTATTTTGAAAATATATTTTTAAGATAATATTCTAAGGATTTTGAAAATATTTATCAATTGATTAGTCCTTATCATCTCACCTATTCTAAGTGTCGCAGCAAAAACAATCATGGTAGCCTTATAGGTGTTTGTGAGATGCTTGATTAATTTTTCTAAATTTAATTTATAGATTGTTTGACCTTGAGTTAGATTCAAGTTTAACAAGTAGTAATTTAAAAGTAAATTTCAATAATTGACTTCCAAGTCTTGGCGAGGCACAAGGGCATTCTTGGATATCGGAACAACGACCCTTTCCTTGACAAAACCTTTTAAAGAAATGATGCTTTTAATTTACTCTTTGAGAAACTCTAGCCTAACTAGTCTAGGACGTTAGGAGGTAGCTTCGGCTAGTTCCACTTAGCTAAGTCGACTAAGTCGGGTACTCCTTACCCTTCCTGACTTCCTAGACCAAGTTTTCCTAACGTATTATCATCTCGTCCCATCATGGTACTATGTTAAAACTATCTTTTTCCTATCTAGCTATTCTAGATTACGCAGAAAATAAGCTTACATGAATGACATGACATGTGTATATAGAACAAAAACATATGCATGAACATGACAGTTATGCACGAGTCAATCAAGCCAATCATTTTAATTAGATTTCTAATAATGTATCAAATTCTCGATTTGAAATAGATCATGAGAACCCATAAATATGTCAACCCACTTTGACATATTTATTATTATTAACTTGATTGTTACAGTTGAGTAGAATTTTACTTTAGTTTCATAATTAAAGATAATTAATTAAAGTTTGGTTCATGAATTTTATATCAACAAATTTGTAAATTTTTACATTAAGTTTCCAACTAAAGTTGAATTATTCTATTAATTAATTAGAGATTAAAAGTTTAGTTCGAGAATTTTATATTATCAAATCTTATAGATTTTCATATTATATTTTCAATAAAAGTTAAATTATTATTATTAATTAGAATTTGATATTAAAGTTTAGTTCATGAATTTTATTTTTAACAAATTTTGTAGATTTTCATATTAAGTTTTCAATTTAAGTTGAATTATTATTATTAATTAGATTTAATTTTAGGATTTTATATTTGGATTAAGATTTCAAATTTCCATTTAAGGTAGAATAATAAAAATTTGAAATTTAGATTATTAATTGAGATTTGATATTTAAGAGTTAAATAATAATTTTGTATCTAATTGCATCATTTCCATTAATTCAAAAAATTCTGAGTTATCTATTATTTCTTTTAATTTTATGTTTTCAATTTTATTTAATACTTCTATTTTATTTGAATTCTTATAAATCCTTTTAATTATAGCTTTAATTTTGATAAATTCATCTTTATCTTCAGAATCATATTCCTCTTCATCTTCAGAGTTATATTCAAAATTAATAAAAATTGTATTATTATCTTCAAAATTAGTAAAATAATTTTCAGAATTACTAATTAAGGTTGTATCATTATCTTCAAAATTAGTAGAATTATTAATTAAGGTTTCATAATTATCTTCAAAATTATTAGAATTATCTTTAGAATGATTAATTAAAGTTTCATTATTATCTTCAAAATTATTAGAATTATCACTACAAGAATTTTTGGATTCAACAACACACAATAAACAACGGTTTTTTGAAAAACCCGTTGTCTTTTTTTATTTAACAATGGTTTTTTCAAAAATCATTGTTGTTGAAAAGTTTTTTGCGGAAAAAGACAACGGTTGTTAAAAAACTGTTGTCTTATGTATGTCAAAGACAACGATTTTTAAAAACCATGTCTATTTGGTTGGTTACGACAACTGGTTTTAAATAACCGTTGTCTATTTGTGTTGCTTACGTGGTAATACACAACAGCGAGCAAGCGCGAAAACGAAAATGCCCTCTTTAGTTGTTCTCTTCAGTCACCGCGCAGAACCTCCCCTTAGTTCATTCTCTGCATTCGCCGCAGTCGCTGAACCCTAACACACCTCAAACTTCCTTGTCATCTTTTCCTTCTTCTTGTTCTTCTTCTCCTTCCTCTTCGCCACGAGCGACAACGCCGAACCCTAACACACCTTAAACTTCCTTGTCATCTTTTCCTTCTTCTCATTCTTCTTCTTCTTCCTCTTCGCCGCACACAAACAAGACACCTCAAACTTCTCCTTACGCGAAAAGCCCCTTTTCCTTCCTCTCCCGTGTTGCGTGCCCTACCCCACAGACGAGGGATTAAAGGGCAAGGGGGCGGCAGCAGCGTATGGGAAAGCGCAAGGGGGCGACGGCAGCGTCGATGAAGAGAAATAAGGCTGCTTCTGATGCAGCAAAGCTGGAGGGAGAGGAGGCCACCACGAGCAAGATGCAGGAGGAGGATCCCCATAAGGAGCCGAAGAAGAGACAGGAAAGGTTCCGGAGACTGAGACCTAGTACTTCGCCGAGAAGAGCAACTTGGTACGGCTCACTGTTGATTTTGTTTTATTCTAGTAAAAGAAAAGAAAAAAGTAGTTCTCTTTTTGTGTTAGATTGTGGCAAACTGATGGTTCCATCAATTCGTAGATGTACTGAATGTTAAGCAGTGCTTGCATTTCTTCTTCCATCATCTCATTAATCGACGACTAATACTTACTCGTCCTTAATAACGTATCTACCTGCAGAAGGATCTTTGGCAAGTAGCTTTTCCAGTTGGAACTGAGGTTTTCATCTTTGTTTTGTCTATTGACTTACGCTTTAATATGTAAAAAGGCATGTGATTCATCATTTCTTTATGAGAGTTTTTGAGAGTTGTTGCATTTGATTTTGACAGGGGGACAACATGGATAAACTTTGTGAGATTAATTGGTGTTTTTCAAATTTAGAGGTCTGTCTTTGTCTTTTCTCAATTCCTGAATGAATAAAGTGTATTGATGATACTGATCTTGGTGCATAGAGTGCCTTTGAGGAGGGTGGGGAGCTTCACGGGAAGACGGTCTACATTTTTGGCAGCACGGAGGGTAAATGACTTGGATGTATTTTTTTTTTGCTCGGCTCATCTATTCAAAGTATTTTAGTTGCTAGTTAATTGCCTATTTAGATACCATTTTAGATTATGTCAGTTAGTAGTTAGTTGAATATTTAAATTCACCTTAACACTCCCACCATACATCTTTCACATCGTACACCATTACATAATTACTTATTCATCTTTAAATTGTACCTTGAGTTTCCTCTTTTCTATTTACATCTTATTTGTTTGCATACAATCACACACTTAAAAATATTTGGAGGCTTTGGCCTGTCTATTTGATTGATATGCTTCTGTTTTTCCTTCTGCAGCTCAAATGTTAAATGTGAATGGTCAAGAGAAAGTTGTGCTTATTTCCATTGTGCTGGCTGTAAGTTGCTTCAGATAACAATTTTTAATCACCCTTGATCTTCTGATAGAGTGCAAGTACTTAGAATGTGCATATGGGCAGCGAAATTTATTTACTACTTTATATTTGAAAAAAGATTTGAAATCCTTACACATAGACTTACT
Organism: Boesenbergia rotunda; assembly: GCA_024364735.1. Classification (NCBI taxonomy): domain Eukaryota; kingdom Viridiplantae; phylum Streptophyta; class Magnoliopsida; order Zingiberales; family Zingiberaceae; genus Boesenbergia; species Boesenbergia rotunda. Next base: position 58,092 of record JAGFNQ010006533.1, on the reverse strand, counting down.
TCAGCATATTTCATTGTTTATTGAGTTATCACAATCCTTTTTTTTATTAAATTAGCATGTCTAATGTTATCATTAATCAAAATCAATTATTAGCTATTCCCCTTGAATTGCTTATCACAAATATGGTAGCTATCAACTTATCATGTTTATAGTTATTTGGTAGTGTTTCCCAACCACTAATGAGAAAGGGATAGCATTTAACACTTAATGACACACAAAGTGGAAGAGCATTGTGTGATTTCATAATAAAGAGAATTTGTTTTTTTTTTGGAATATTGTTTGTTTATCTTCTAAAATAAAATCATGTCCTCTAGGTGGATTCTCCAATTCCGCCATCTGATAAGATTGGTGTAAAATCTGTTCAAAGGGAGAAAGAGGAAGTAATACCCATGAAGACAATGAAAATGGAGGATTGAATACTCACACAGATGACTCAAGCAAGCTGGAAGAGACAAACCCACTTAATTTGTCAGCAGTATATCAATTAATAGGGAATATTTTCAAGATCCCATGTTGTTTGCCATTGCTTTCAAATTGATATGTTTTCTGCTAAGTCAATGCTATTACTAAATGTAGTTACTGGAGGGATTGCAAAGCTCTCTTCTTATATCCAAGATTTCTAGTTTGTCACATGATAAAGGCACCAAGAACTTGCATAAAGGTGAACCATCTTCTAGAGGTAACTTTATTCTTAAGAAAAAGATACATTTATCCTTATCCTATCCGACTTGCGAGTATTTAAATTCTCTAATTTTTTTTAGATCAGAGTCAGATAAATCGCAGATAGCTTCCTTACTGATGCATTTCAGTTCACATAGAAATTTCCAGCGCCACTATGACAAAATTAAATCTAGGTTTCATGTACATAAATGCAGGATAAATTTAGTGAACTGAAGGACCAAATGAAGGCTGGATTACTTCTCAACACAAATGAGGTTTGCCCAAGACATTTTGTTCTACATGCTAAATGTTTCCTTTTTTGCAATTCAAGTTATGTATGTTGGTGCAGGTAGCACCTAAGTCAAACCTGGGTTTTGATAATTGCAAAGGGTTCAAGAGTTAAGATGTTATTGTTGTCTAATGTGTTTACTAAGTGTGCAGGAAAGAAGCCCTAGATACACTAGGCAAAGAAGTCCTGGTTGAGGACTGGGCAAGAAGTCCTGGCAAGGGGCTGAGCACCGAAGACCTGCTCGGAAGGTGGGCACTGAAGACCTGCTTGGAAGGTGGGCACGAAGTCCTGGTCGAGGACTGGGCACGAAGTCCTGGCAAGGGGCTGGGCACCGAAGACCTGCTCGGAAGGTGGGTACCGAAGACCTACTCGGAAGGTGGGCACGAAGTCCTGGTCGAGGACTGGGCACGAAGACCGGGTCAGGTGGATCGGGCAAAAGTCCAACCGGAGGAGCCGGTTGGCAAAAGGTAAACTCTTCTGAGAGGAGTAGGTGAGGACACGTTCCCCGTCGAGGGAACAGTAGGCGTCGGTTCGACCTAGGGTTCCATTTGGGCGACCTGAAGTCAGAACCAAGACAGCTACGGCTGTAAAGATGGACTAATATTCTTGTCTTGTTTGTTTTGGAACTAACCTTGGATGCAGGGACCGAAGGAGTGTATTTCTGCAACTCAGAACGCCCCAAAGGAGAGGGGCAGGCAACTGGGCTAGGCGCCCAGGAGGTCCCGGGCGCCCAAGGTCAAAGCCAAACAAGCAGAAAGCAAGAATCGCTTCGAAACAACACTGGGCTAGGCACCCGGGAGGTCCCGGGCGCCCAAGGTCAAAGCTAAAGAGGAGTCGAAGCAAAATCAGCCACGAAGCCAGCGGACCAAGTCAAGCTGGGCGCCCGGGAGGTCCCGGGCGCCCCAGTCAGCTCCAGAGGCCGATTCGGAAGGGATAAGCGCTGACTGAGCTGCGGATGAAGTTTCTCCGATCTGAAGGCACGTGTCAGGCGCCCCCAGGAGCACTATAAAAGGGGCTCGACCCCGAGGCTTCAAAAACATAACTTTCCAACGCCTCTACGCTTTTCGTTCAAGCGCTCTGCTCCGGCAAACTCCGATCTCGACATTCCAGCGCCGACGACGACCCTCTGCTCCGAAGTACGATCCACACCGGACATCGGTAATGAAAAGTGTATTCATTTACTTACTGCACTATTCTTGTATTAAATCTGTAAACCTTTGCGCAAATATAGAATTGCCCGCAGTAAACGGTCAAAGACCGTGGGCCTTGGAGTAGGAGCCGACCGCAACTCTGAACCAAGTAAAAATACTTGTGTTCCTTGTGTGTTTGTTTTTAATTTTGCTGCGTATTTTCTCTTAGTCTTATCTGAAAAGATTTTCACGATATTTACCCCCCCTATCGTGTTTCTCGATCCAACAATGTATACTGCATCTCATATGTTCCCTTAAATGCATTTTCTGGACCAGGCTAAGTTCCTACAACTTTATTCAAAATGTAAGTGTTTTGAAACTGTAATTTTTTGACTCTCTTGACAAGGGTAACCATGCCTGAGAAATAGTGAGATGCTTCTATTTTTTTCCTCCAGTTAATTTACAATTTCTAGTTATCATTCTTTATATCATGGTTATCATACCACGTACATGCTAAAAAATAGGCATCACATTTACACTTGGATGTTCCCATACCATGAGTGCACTGCTCATTCATTGAAATTTTGGAGAATCTACACATGTACTTCTTTACCATTCTGCTATTTTACTGAAGCTTCGAACCAGCAAATTTGGCTTGCTTTCACAAATTGCAATTTCCAAGATTGTAGTTCTAATATGCTGACCTCCTTTTTTCTTACTGCAGAATCTGTATGTGAGTTTGATTAATTCAGAAGGAAGTACAGTCGTCCAACAATTGTCAAAACTTTAATTGTACTTGCTGTTGGGAATCATCAACCATGCACATGTTACTGAATAGACTTCTGCTCAACTACCCTTTGAGTTTTCCCGAATCTGAAATAAACTATAAACTCCTTATCAGGGAAACAAAGCTTCCATTAGTCTTTCTTCAGCTATGCATAAGTATAATTTTTACATCCATTTTTTGTGTGTGTTAATCTATTCCTCTTATTTATTCATTATTCTGCATCATCGCCAGGTGATGGAGAAAGGAGGGCCAACTTCATGGAGAGGAAGACAAGCACGGTGAAGAAAAGCAGGACAGATATAAAGTGTTTGGAATCTTTGGATAAATAGAGCTGGCTTTTAAATTTCCTTTCTCAGATTTTTTTTTCTCTCTTGGTTTTCAGAGCGATTGTATAAGAACTCAGATCGAGTTCGGCGAGGAAGATTTGATGGCGACGCTGCTCAAGTTACAGATATGCAAGATAACAAGTAATCTATCTGTTTTGGCCTTTTTTTGGGGGAACTTCAATGTGACTAGTGATTATAAATTTGGTTTTAGGATTTTTGTATCAACATGGAATGTAGGTGGAAAGTCCCCAACAAAAAATTTGAATGTTGAGGAATAGATCCATATATGATGTATGATATTTGATGATATTTTGATGTATGATAGTTTGAAGTGTGTTTGCTCAATATTGTTTAATTATTTAAATAATTTATTTTTTAAATGGTATTTGTTGTAAATTGTTGACTGTCTCAACCAAAAGACAACGATTTTTATTTGTTGTCAAACTATTGTTTAAATCACACACAAACAACGGTAAAAAATCATTGCTACACTGTTGTTATTGACTATAAACGACAACGGTTTGTAACTGTTGATGTTGAGCACCCCTTTTAACAACATGGCCTTTAACAACAGTGTTTTTAGCCTACGACAACGGTGAATGCCCGTGGTTAATAAGCATTTTTCTACTAGTGTATCCTCAAAATTATTAATAAAAGTTTCATTATTATCTTTCAGATTATTAGGATTATTATTAATTAAAGTTTCATAATTATCTTTCGGATTATTAGGATTATTATTAATTAAGGTTTCATAATTATCTTTCAGATTATTAGGATTATTATTAATTAAGGTTTTGTAATTATCTTTCGGATTGTTAGGATTATCGTTAATTAAGATTTCAGAAGTATCTTTCGTATTGTTAGGATTATTTGTAAAATTATTCAAAATATTAGAATTAATTTCTAAAATTATAGCATTAATGCCAAAGATTAAGGAATTAATATTTAATATTTTAACATTATCAATGTTTAATTTAGGTTCATTACTAACTAATTTATCATGCAATACTTTTACCTTACTATACAGAAAATATAATTTATCAGAAAAATTAAAGGTTACATTCGCATGCATAGGGGTATTTATGGAAAGAAAATTATTATGTAAATTTGAATCTATGCTAAAAGGGATATTTCTACAAGAATTAAAATTTTATACCTTCTTTACCTTCTTCCCATTTCCTAGCATATTGGACCCTCTTATCATCCAGTCTGGACCCTAGTTCTTGTAGTACCCATGCTTTTGACACTTGAAGCACAGGATGTAGCTCTTGTGCCTCCGGACTCCTGGCGCTGGTACCTTCGTTGCCGCTGGTGGGGTCGTTCGAATCTTACGAGTAGGACACTTGTTTTTGTAATGTCCTCTCTCCCTACACTTAAAATAAGCTATATGAACTTTAAAATTAGACATTTAGGAAATATACCTTTTCACCCTTGACTCCCCCTCAATTCCTAGCCTTCTTGCTCCTTCGGCGGTGAGTCTAATCAAAGCCACATGCTTTGATACCAATTGTGGAATCGGTGGCGTCGATAGAGGGGGTTGAATATCGACTTATGCTTCTTTCGGAACTTCGTCGATCGTTCGTTCTTTTTATCAAGAGTGTTAATACGCAGCAGAATAATAAGAAACAACAAACACAATCAACATGCAGGATTTTTACTTGGTTCCCAACCTCCCAGGGTCAGTATGTCCAAGGCCTAATCACGGTAAGCGCCTGTCTTATAGTTTTTAAGAGGGGGAGAAACCCGTCTTACAGTTTGAATACAAGCACAAATAGAGAGAATAATTACAACGTGTAAATAAAAGCAAACCAACAAGAATCGACGATCCCAACCAATCGGAACTCCGAAGTGTCATGCACTTCCTCCTAGAACCTCCTTGGTCATAGAACTTCGCCTTAGCACTTTAGCTTCGCTGTGAATGAGTAATAGGATGAAGAGATTGATACTATGAACTAAAGGGTTGAATCCCCTTTTATAGTAGTCACCCGGGCGCTCGAGAGCCTATAGGGGCGCCCTCCACATCTTAAAATATGATTTAGCCAGCGAATAGGACCTGAGAGATAAGATTACCTCTTGGGCACCCCCATGCCTATAGGGGCGCCCAGGTCTTGAGCGCCTGATTCTTGGGCACCCAAGTTCTCGGGTGCCCGGGTCCTTCCAGGCGCCTAGGAATAGTCCCAGGCAGCAATTTACTTTCCACATTGCTTTTGCTCTCATTTCTTGCCTCTAGCTTCAAGTTCCTACAAGACAAGCAAACATCCTAACCCAACTTATGTAAGTCTACCTAACCTACTAGGCTTTGTATGGAGTCAACTCTCCAATACTTTACTACCTAAGGTCAAATCCTTAGGGTTTACCAATGCCTAGCCTCATTCACTAGGAATTTACCTTGCCTGGCTTCACTCACTAGGACTTTTACCCAGCTTCACTCACCAGGATTTCGTGATCGATTCTCGACCAGGACTTCGTTCTCAATTCCTTGAACCAAGACTTCGGTGCCCAATCCTCAGCCAGGTCTTCATGCCCAATTCCTCGAGCTAGGACTTCGTGCCCAACTACACTAACCAAGTCTTCGGTGCCTTGACAAGGACTTCTTTGCTAGTTATCTGATCCTGATTAGATTTCTTTCCGCTAAACATCAGGTCCTGTTTGGTTTAGTCCTTGGTCTAACTGACCAGATAAATTTTAGTCTCTCTGCCAAACATCAAGTCATGTTTGGCTTATCCCTTAGTCAAACTGACCAACCTTGGGTTCTCTACCAAACATCAAATCCTGTTTGGCTAACCCTTGTTCTTGTTGGATCTTGGATGGCTAGAGAGGGGGGGGGGGGGGTGAATGTAGCCAGACACTTGAAGTTTGGCACTTATCGAAATTTCTGCGACTCAAAAGTTTAGTAGCACAGCGGAAGCTAAAGAAAACAGAGTATGCAGAAATAAAACCTAGCTAAGCACAAATGCAAAATGCTAACAAGAGGATTTACAAGGTTCGGGGATAACTTGCCCCTATTCCTTAGCGTGCCCTTAAGGTGGGCGATCCCTTGATCGTCGGCAAATCAAGGCCCGGTGAACACCGGATAATAAGCAACCTCCTTCTCGGTGGAGTAACCTCTCCACAGGGTTTCAACAAGGATAGTGTTTTAAGCACAATGAAACAAAGAAGGATCTTACAGAGCACTTAGGACAGCAAGAACTCAAACAAACTTCTCCCGAGCTCCACTCAGCGCAGATCTCACGCAAGAATCCCCTTCTTCGTGTCTTCTCGCTGATAGACTCACCAAGCTTTCTGACTCTACTTCCTAATGCTCAAGTAACAGATGGTTGTTTCAAAGTCGCAGTTGCTTGCTCAAGATGATGACAGAGTTGTTGCAAGCACACAAGATGTCGCAGAGTAGTATCGCTCAGTTGCTAAGACTCCTTCACCACCAAGCGCATAAGTCCTAGCTCACCGATCACCAGGTCACCATCTCCCTGCAGCCTCCAGCTGCTCACCTGCCAACGCCAGCTATCACTGAGCTCTCCCTGGACTCCCTGAGCTTGCCTCAAACAAGCTCCAGTCAGCAACACCGGCCGTTGCAACCTGAGATGGCAAATGGACAAACCTGCTCCAAGGAAAGACCTCCATTGACTCTCCTTGAGTGTTTGAATCCATCCCTGTCACCTGCACACTCAATCAGAGGTTTAGCAAATGAAATCAAACTTATATCAGTAATAGCAGAGAAGATCAAAGTGACATCAGTAGCATATCAGTGAAAGCAGGCGCGATCAGAGCTTCTGACAGCGCGTTTGAATTAAAGTGATCGGTCACCGGACCGATCAGGACTATCCCAGACCGATCAGGCTCCAACCTGATCGGTCCCCAGTGAAAAACTTGGGATCGCAAGCTCATATGATCGGTCACCCTGACCGGTCACCAGATCGGTCACCAAACCGATCCGGAAACCAGCTTGCCACAATCCAGCCCGGAATCCACTGGCTGATCGGTCACCAGACCGATCAGGCTTATCCCAGACCGATCAGGCTCCAACCTGATCGGTCAGGGTGAGAAACCTCACGACAGTTGATCGTTCAGTCTGATCGATCACGATTTCTCCCTGATCGGTCACCAGACCGATCAGGAGAAGATCAGTGAGGTTCCCAAAAACCTACTGAATGCTCCCCGATCGGTCACCGGACCGATCAGGAGCAGAGCAGCAGGGGAACTCAACCCACTTGTGGGCTCCCTGATCGGTCACCAAACCGATCAGGAGCTATGCAGTGAGTGAAACGCATACTCCCTGATCGGTCACCAGACCGATCAGTCATCGCTGGATCGGTCACCAGACCGATCCATGAAGGAGCACCGTGCCAACTTCCCTGATCGGTCACCAGACCGATCCAGGGGCTCCAACCTAGCCCTCCAAGCTAGGACCTGACCCTCCAAGCCAGGATTTCATCCAACCTAGCCCTCCAAGCTAGGACCTGGCCCTCCAAGCCGGAATTTCATCAACCTAGCCCTCCAAGCTAGGACTTTTCACCTAACCCTCCAAGTTGGGACTTTTCACCTAGCCCTCCAAGCTAGGACTTTTCACCCAACCCTCCAAGTTAGGACTTTTCCACACCTAGCCCTCCAAGCTAGGATTTTTCACACCTAACCCTCCAGGTTAGGACTTTTCCACACCTAGCCCTCCAAGCTAGGATTTTCCACACCTAACCCTCCAGGTTAGGACTTTTCCACACCTAGCCCTCCAAGCTAGGATTTTCCACACCTATCCCTCCAGGTTAGGATTTCCATCACTCCGTGCCTAATCCCTGATCAGGACTTAATCATAATCATAACCATCAACCTAAACTAAAATCGGTGTCAACACCAAAACAACAATCAAGGTCAGATTGCATCAACAATCTCCCCCTTTTTGTTGTTTGACAATCCGATTTTAAGTTTAAGGACTCGAAATCAATTTCCTCAAATTTCAGAATCATAGGGGAATCAGGATCCCCCCCTACAACATTATCATCCCAAACTTAACCAACCACACTCTCCCCCTTTATCGAACATCGAAAAGGGTCTAGAGGGGTTGTTAAGTTTAAACATACTCCCCCTCAACCCTAGGGGTATCCCAAAACAACAAAAGATTTGATTGAATTTTGAAAACATATGATAAATGTAAGCCATGACAAAACAGTCATATGTATCATATGGACATGGAGCATAGCATAATCATGCGTAATAAGGCATACATAACGTTAGAAATATTATAAACACTCAGATAAGCCAACAATGAGCAAAACATAATAGGTCAAATATGATAGGCAGGCAAAATGCATCAAGGCAAATACAGCACAGTCAAACATATAGCTAGATGCAGATCACTGCATCAAAGTCAACACCAGGCCATAACAGGCAAATAGTCATAATGGACAGATTCGTCAAATAGTCAAATACCACAAAGTAAGAGCAGAGGACAATCAATCGTCAGCGGGGGGGTCAGCGTCCTGCATAGGGTCATCCATCGTGTCGCCATCAGGAATAACAGACCCCGATGCAGCACTGGCAGAGGGCGCACCTCCAGGAAATGTGTGCCGGCGCCACTCGTCGTACCACGTCTACTACAAAGTATGGACTCCGGAAACATCAGACTCCACCGCGGTCAGTCTGCGATCGAAGGAGCGAAAACCCGAGCGGACCTCCTCGCGATAGAGCTCTATCAAGTGAAGATCATGCTGGATCGTCCGATCCAGCTCAGAAATCTGCCAGCGTAGGTCCGGGTCCGGCTCATAATCGTAGTCAGCAGCAGCAGCAGCGGAAGCCTCCTGATGTGCAGCAGCATCTGCTGGTGCCTGAAAATGTGGACCTCCCCCAGGTAGCTCACCAAGCCCCCTCCCGTCCTTCTAAACCAGTGCCCGATTGTGATCTCGAATAATGATACCAGACTTGGCGAAAGCTCGTCTGCCAAGTCTACAATCTTTTCTCACCATGGGCACTGTCCAGCCCTTGGTTACATCAACTCCCACTGACATAAGCCAGTCGGTGATGACGTGACCAAACGGCATATAGACAGTGCGTCGGCTCGGCTCTCTATAGGATAAGATGGACTGAAAAATGCTCTCCATGATGTCAAAGTCCATGCGGCAGTGCATACCATAGAGCATCAGGCAATGATAGGGACGGATCTCGGTCAAGGGCTTTGAAGTGATAGACAAGATGCAATTGGTGATTATCTTGAAGAGGATGTAGTCAACAGGAGCAAGTCGTAGGGCTGCAAAAGTCGGAAAATCAGGCCCTAACTCAAGCCCGGCTGGGCGGGGATGTCCAAAGAAATGCTGATATATAGAGTCGGGGTGACGTCAGCAAAAGGAGCCAACAAAGGATCAGGGAGCTCAGGATAGATAGAATACAAGTTAGGCGATCGTCGACCGCCTAGATACTCCGCCAGGATCTCATAAGAGAAATCTAGATTTCTCTTTGCTACGTGGGTGGTGAATTCAAAGCCTCCTTGAGACCCTTGTTGAAGGTTGTTGTAAAACTCCGAGACAAGATCATAGTTTATAGTCCTTTCGAGGGAAAGGAGAAAGCCAAGGTTGTAGAAGGTGACTATCTCCATGATGGAGGGACAGTGCCCAGATAGAAAAGGAACATCAATTGATCGGCAGGAGAGTAACTTGAAGGTGCGGGATTGAAAGGCCTGTTCACAGGCAACATTGGGAAAACGAGAACTTGAGGAAGGCTGAGGCCTTCGGGAGGGTGCGGATGAAGAAGGGGCTTTGCCCTTCGTGCTGCCCTCCACTGGTTCTTTCCCTTTGGATGACTTTCTAAAGGATTTAAAGAATTCAGGATTTGATTTAATCAGTGGGATCAGATAAAGTCACGGCACCAGGTTGATACAAATCAAAGGATCACAAAGATAAGAGTTTGATCAAATTGGACAAAACAAGGTGTAATCAATGACCCAATCAGTAAACATAAGGTAAGACATTGATCAAAGGAGATTAGATTTAATCAGTAACATGGCGAGGAAGGGTCACGGTAAGAATTAGGGTAACAACACAAAGAGGAAACACCATAAGAAAAACATCACGATTAGCTTCCAAAGATTATACAATGATGAAGTAATCAATAGATTAATACAACACATAACTTACTTAGGTGCCATGATGTTGATTTGAGAAGATTCTGAAGGCTTGAAGGAGAGCTCGTGCAGGAGAAAGTTCTCGGCGCAAGGAATGAGCGCAAGACCTTGAGCAAGAAAGGAACTTGCAAAAGACAAGGAAGAGCTCGCAGGAAACCTTAGCAGGAGCACACTCACACAGAAGTTCTCACGCAAGAGGAGGAACACGCAGGAAGAGAACTCACGCACGGCAAATGGATGCGCAAGAAGGGAGTTTCAACGCTAGGGTTCGGCAATGAGGGGTTTTCGCGAAGTTATTAGGTTGGTGGATCGGTCCACCAACCGAAATTTAATGTGATCGAATGGATCACTGTTCGATCTGGGAGCGCTTAGACCGATCAGGCTCAGTCCTGATCGGACTGGCCTGGTCCTGATCGGTCGGGGTGACCGATCAGACAAGCTCCTGATCGATCGGCTGATCGATCAGGAAGCGATCAGTAGGTTTGGAGGTTTTTCCCGTGATCCCCCTGATCGGTATGTGGACCGATCAAAACAGGATGCCAGATCGGTCCGGGGACCGATCCAGACCAACATAGTGGGTTTTGACAGTTTTTCGCAAAAATGATGGATTGGTCCCCAGTGAGAAACTTGGGATCGCAAGCTCATATGATCGGTCACCCTGACCGGTCACCAGATCGGTCACCAAACCAATCCGGAAACCAGCTTGCCACAATCCAGCCCGGAATCCACTGGCTGATCGGTCACCAGACCGATCAGGCTGATCCCAGACCGATCAGGCTCCAACCTGATCGGTCAGGGTGAGAAACCTCGCGACAGTTGATCGTTCAGTCTAATTGGTCACGATTTCTCCCTGATCGGTCACCAGACTGATCAGGAGCAGATCAGTGAGGTTCCTAAAAATCTATTGGATGCTCCCTGATCGGTCACCGGACCGATCAGGAGCATAGCAGCAGGGGAACTCAACCCACTTGTGGGCTCCCTGATCGATCACCAAACTGATCAGGAGCTGTGTAGTGAGTGAAACACATACTCCCTGATCGGTCACCAGACCGATCAGTCATCGCTGGATCGGTCACCAGACCGATCCATGAAGGAGCACCATGCCAACTTCCCTGATCGGTCACCAGACCGATCCAGGGGCTCCAACCTAGCCCTCCAAGCTAGGACCTGACCCTCCAAGCTAGGATTTCATCCAACCTATCCCTCCAAGCTAGGACCTGGCCCTCCAAGCCAGGATTTCATCAACCTAGCCCTCCAAGCTAGGATTTTTCACCTAACCCTCCAAGTTGGGACTTTTCACCTAACCCTCCAAGTTAGGACTTTTCACCTAGCCCTCCAAGCTAGGACTTTTCACCCAACCCTCCAAGTTAGGACTTTTCCACACCTAGCCCTCCAAGCTAGGATTTTTCACACCTAACCCTCCAGGTTAGGACTTTTCCACACCTAGCCCTCCAAGCTAGGATTTTTCACACCTAACCCTCCAGGTTAGGACTTTTCCACACCTAGCCCTCCAAGCTAGGATTTTCCACACCTAACCCTCCAGGTTAGGAATTTTTCACACCTAGCCCTCCAAGCTAGGATTTTCCACACCTAACCCTCCAGGTTAGGATTTCCATCACTCCGTGCCTAATCCCTAATTAGGACTTAATCATAATCATAACCATCAACCTAGACTAAAATCGGTGTCAACACCAAAATAACAATCAGGGTCAGACTGCATCAACAGTTCTAACTGATCAAACCTTGGTATATTATCAAACATATTAGATCTAGGCTTGATCACTCTGTCAAACATCAAGTCCTGTTTGGCTAACCCTTGGTCAAACTGACCAACCCTGGGTGCTAATCACTCTGTCAAATATTAGGTCCTATTTGGCTAACCCTTTAGTCAAACTAATCAAACTAGGGTTTACCCTACCAAACATCAAGTCCTGTTTGGCTTAACCCTTAGTTAGATTGACCAGACCTTAGTATATTTTTAAACATCAAAATACTAGAGGTTGACTGTTCATGACTCATGCTTCTTGCACCAACAAGATCTATTCGTGTAAAACTTTTCAAGATAAAATTCTTTTCCGTTGAATGTTTGAAAATAATTTCTTAACAAATGCATAAATTTGGAAAATAAATGTTTAAAAATGATTTCAACTTTCAAAGATATGATAATTTTTTAAGAAAGTCAAAATCGAACGTTTAACTTTATAAAAATTTAATTTTTTTTAAAATCATCTTTGAAATATTTTTAAACTAAATATTTTGATAAAAAATTCCTAAAATTCATTTAATAGACAAAAAGATCTCAAAAATTCTCTATGGATAGATATGAATGATATCTATCACAAAAAAATTTAAAATTAAATTTACTTTGAAAAGAAATTTTGAAAGAAAAAAATAATTTATAGCATGCTTTAAAATAAAAATACCCAAATAATTCAACATAGATTTAGGAATCCAATACAGATTTTTACCTACTAGATTAATCAAAAATTTAGGTCGAATGTAATTTTTAGACACTTTTATAATTTAACTCCTATAATTTCTATCATACCAATTTAATCTATAACAATTTCTATAATTTGACAATTGAACATTATTTGGGTATGTCGAGATTTTTAATTTCTCTATTTATTCTTTTAATTGTTCGTTTTTAATTTTTAATTTATTATATAAATTTACTGGGCATGCATTAACTAATTTCCTTTTAAGATCTAAATTTTTGGTTCTCAATGTACATAAGGCATTGGACATCAATTTGTTACCATTATAGAGTTGATCTGAATGTAAGAGATATACTTTACTTACCATGTCGAATCTGAAGTTGGAGTCTTCATCTTCTGACATAGTTCCTATTGGGACCTTGACGTACGGCTAGAGGGGAGTGAATAGCCAATCACCCACTTTGATCCCGATTCTCTTCCTACACGTTGTTAAATAACTAAAACTAACAACTAGGAGAGACAAACTGATTTACGTGATTCAGAGATTAAGCTCATACTCCACGGCTGTCCGTATGGTGGACGATCCCAATCCATCGATGGATGAGCCCCCGGAAGACCTCCGGCTAGCTCTTGTCGCTCCTTGTGGGTGGAGAAACCTCGCCACAAACCCCCAACAACACCTGAGCACTTGTAGACTACTAATAAGCTTTAACCAAGCCTATTTCGTCAACCTTTACTCAGTCAAACTGAGCTCTCTTAAATAGAGCTCAAGGCTGAAACTGTCACGCCCCAAGGAGCTGCCGGTCCGATACTGACCGAACGGCCGCTCCCTCGATCGACGGACAATGTTGAACCCTCACCTCAACGACTCGCTCAGCTTGCTCGCACCTCAGCCTATAGGGCTGGAGCAAGCATCTGAATAATAAGGAACCGAAAACGTAGACGATAAAAGCTGCGTACCGGTACGACTTACGACAATGCAAAACACAAGACCTCCATGGCTCACAAAAGTACAACTATACCGCCGTATAAAAAGACACGACCAGACATAAACACAGCAGCGGAAAAGTAAAGTAACGGAAACAGAAAATGGGTACCAACATGTACCACTACTAAGTAAAAGAACATCCCGGAGTCATCTCGAAGAAATACGCGAACTGGGACAGGCTGTCGGGCGCTCCAGACAATCATCCTGAAATAAAAACAGGGAGCTAACGGGGTGAGTAACAATACTCAGCGAATATCTCATCAGATATACAGGATAATCTAAGCTAGCAATAGAGTAACAGGGAAGTCGAAATAACACAGGTACATACAGTGGTAGACATAACTGGAATAGGAATAGAAATACCATACCAATCTAGCCGAGTCGTCGAAACTGACATAAGGGTCTCCTGTATGTACATGTCAATCATATGCAGCATCCAAGTATAACAAGCACGGGCAAGTGTCCGTTCACTCTCCTGCGTAGAGCTGTGACTGTCGTCCGTACTTTGCCGCTGCTACTCCTGAGCAACCGAGTAGACGGTATGTTGTCGGTGTAACACCCCTACTCCATGACCTATCCTGGCGATATCATTTATAGCCCCAGGCTAAGACCTATCCTGGCAATATCTCTATCAGCCCCAGGCCATCACCTATCCTGGCTATATCACTAATAGCCCCAGGCTAAGACCTATCCTGGTGATATCTCTATCAGCCCCAGGCCATCACCTATCCTGGCTATATCACTAATAGCCCTAGGCTAAGACCTATCCTGGCGATATCTCTATCAGCCCCAGGCCATCACCTATCCTGGCTATAGCACTAATAGCCCTAGGCTAAGACCTATCCTGGCGATATCTCTATAAGCCCCAGGCCATCACCTATCCTGGCTATATCACTAACCGCCCCAGGCCATCTCTGGAGGATATCACTATCTGAGTGTTAACACCTACCCCATGTATATAAATGGGGGAGAGACTTCTCTCTCTCATCTCCTGGTATATGGACTACTCAAGGAGGGACATCTGCCTGCTACCACGCTCCTGTTCACTAACCCATGAGTGCATGAGCGGAGCAGCACAGAGCACACTACCCATACTCCGTCAACCACTAACCCATGAGTGGTCATATGGATAGGTCAGTATGACTGTCGACCTGACTCACCCATAAGGGGCCCCTGATCGACAGTGATGCACAGTGCACGATGATGCATGACTCTGGTCAAACAACATCCACTATCTAATCCACCTATATCAACATGATATGCAAGGATCATAAGTAATGCACCATAGCCTAGATCCTAATGGTGTAGGTATCACATGCTAGGTATATCCTAAACAGTATCAGCAAAGGTAGAGCAGGTATATAAGGCAATACATTACTCTACCTCTAACATAGTATATCAAGTATATCAGCTATGACAAATCTAAAAGATAAGTCAGAGATACCCGCCTCCGATGTAGTGGATAGTGAGCGAAGAGAAACCCCTGTCTGAAATAATATCCGCCGCAAGTGGAATCCAAATGGCCGAGCCAATGACCTGTATCATAACATATGTTTAGCCACCTATAATAATAGTTAGCTAAACTAATTATTAAACCTAGTATCAAATTAAAATCCAAAACAAAATCCACTCATACACGGATTAATAATACTGATACAATTTTCTCTAACACCACCGATCATCTAACCCACAACCAATCGAGCAAAACCCCACTCTTCTATCCTCCGATTCTTACTCAAACCGAACAGAACAAGCAACCAACTCAGATGCAAATCCTTATTCCTTGTTCTTCCCAAAAATCCCAATCACAGACTCGAATCGGACAAAACTAAAAATCAAAAGACAACATCTCGACAATCATCGATTCAAGCATCCACCAAGCCAAAGAAATATAGATATCCTATTCAATCGATGCCTTCCACTTCATTCCAAACACCGCTCAAGAACATAGATAATTTCTAAGCTTAAATTCTCAAAATCGCCACACATCAAAACCCTAGGTCATCATAAACAGAACAACTCACCACAAGTGTATACCGGCAGAACCCCTCAACCCCGGATCACCATCACTGCTCAAGATCTGTCTTCCCTCCTCAAGATCGCGCAAGGAAGAGAAGCTGACGGCTGGTAATCGAATCACTCGATCGAGAAGAAGAGCGCTCTGCCATCACAGCCACACGAATAAAACCTCAAATGACACCCTCGATATTTGGGGAAAACAACCCTTACCTCCGACACGATCTGAAGAAGACGGCTCACAGGATCACCAACTCCGGTCACGGAAGGAGACACGAGGGATCGTCGTTGCCGATCGCGTGAGGAAGAGGTGGTCGTCGCGCAATTTCCGTCCTTCGTCAATCGAGTGGTGTCGGCAGTGAAGAAGGGAAAATGAGGAGTTGCGATTAGGTTTTTTTGTGATCGGGTTCGGCCGGCTGAGGGAGAACTTAAGGCTAATACCTCTTCCTAATTTGCCCCTCCAACTTGGACTATTGCACTTGAGTCCCTGATTTAGGAAATTTCCTTTTTAGCCCTTAAAAATTTATCAAATTCTAACAGAAACAGCCGTTACCAGTCGACTGGTGCCAGCACCAATCGACTGGTCCACTTGGATTCAAACATTACAGCCGAACGTTCAAATTCCAGTCAACACCAGTCGACTGCACCTAAAATCAGTCGACTGATCTTTCTGTGCACTTCATCAGCCGACTGATCCAAGTATTAGTCGACAGCTCAACCCTTAAACCTAGGGTTTCCCTTCCCGAGTACAATTCTCTCAGCACTCGGACCATCACGACTCAGCTGACTCTTCATCCAGCAGCCTCGACCTGTTGCCTTCAAGCCTTCTTTGACTTCAGCTCTCGTCCCTCAGATGCATACGAACCCATGGCTCGTCCTCATGTCATCCTTCACGTATGCCTTGAAGTGCGCTTCCCTCGGCTCATCGTTCCTGCTTCCAGCAGCCTCGACCTGTTGCCTTCAAGCCTTCTTCGACTTTGGCTCTCATCCCTCGGATGCGTACGAACCCGCAGCTCTTTCTCATGCCATCCTTCACGTATGCCTCAAAGTTCGCTTCCCTCGGCTCATCGTTCTTGCTTTGTCTACGGTCCCTCAGATGCATACAAGCCCACGGCTTGTCTCCTCATGCCACCCTTCACCGGACCCGAAGCCGTCCAGCTAAGTCTATGTGTATCCTGCAAACCTGCACACTTACATACACATATCAAATACAAGGGTGAACCTAACTTAAACCATTTGCCTAATCATCGAAATACATAGTCACTCCAGACCATCGATTGCTCCAACAGTTCCCCCTTCATGGATGCTTTCTTCCGCGATAGCTTCGTCGTATGGTTCTTGGTGATTAGCCATAAGTACTAGTCAAGTGCATTCTTTGACTTTAGATTTATCTGATGATGACTCATCCCATGTTGCTTTAAGGTTGTGAGTTTTTGACTTTGTCGCCCCTTTATTGTCCTTCAACTTTGGGCAGTAGTACTCTTCACATGCCCTTCTTCGTCACAGTTGTAACATCTGATTTTCTTTTTACTTCAAAGATTTCTTTTGACCTGCATCTCATTAAATTTATTATATTTTAAAAAAATAAATTTCCTTACCATATATGCTTCTTAATCCTGGCCGATGGAAGTTTCTGAATTCGATTCGTTGATTTTTGCTTTTAGTGCTATGCTCCGACCATTTTCCCTTCTCAATTCTACACATGTAGATTCATGAAGCTCAAAGGTAGAAAATAATTCTTCTAGTGTATTTATCTCGAAGTCCTAGATGTAGTATGAATCTACAATCGAGGGTAATTCTTGCGTCTTTGGAAATGAATTCAGGGCATATCTGAATGAGTAACAATTTGACACTAATTCTTTAAGGTTAGTGAGTCTGGTTATCAGCTCTTTGATTCGTGCATGCAATTATGCTACCGTTTCTCTAGTGTTCATCTGGAAGTTTGTCAGTTGATTCCGGAGCAGATCTCGTCAGCCAGCTTGACTTTTGATGTTCCTTCATGTAGCTCCAAGAACTTTTCCCAAAGTACTTTGGCGGATGCGTAATTCCCGATCTAGTTGACTTCTTGAGCTGGTAATATGGCTAGCAGGTGGAACTTTGCTTTTCCGTTAGTCACGAAGTCAGCTTGCTTCTTTTCGTTCAGAGATGCTATTCCTTGTCTTTGGGTGTCACAAAACTATTTTTCATAATTAGTAATAATTCAAAATCTATTTTGAAAAATACCTCCATTCGACGTTTCCACATCGCAAATCCCCCCCCCCTCCAAACTTTGGCAGCTAAATGCTCGATCCAGTCATCGTCTTCTTACTTTAGGTGACGGTTAGTCCTCTCGAAACGGTTGGGTTCTGATACCAATTGTAGGCCCGATTAAGCCGGCTAGAGGGGGTGAATAGTCCTGAAAAGTAAAATTAAATCTTTTGTTGTTCTTTAACAAAGATAGAGTTAGTTAAGCAGATAAAAATAATTCATAAATCAACTTTAAAAAAAATAATAAGAGATTCAAAGGATTACTTGGTTTACAACCTGGGTGGTTGCTAATCCAAGGCAATGAATATCTCAACTAAATTACTCTTTCATAACTGGAAAAGCCTCTTATACTCGTTAAAAGTATAGAACAAAATTAGAAATTGAATACAGAGTTGTTCTTATTTTAAGCAAAAAGGGCTCTATTTATAGATCATAGAACATTTATTGAGATGTTGATGTGACACATCTTGGGCACCTGAGCTTGGTCAAACTTTATCCACATCACAATAGTCATAACAATTGTTGTTTCTGAATAAAATAGTGAGTTATGTGTGCTTATATCAACTCCGAGCACCCAGAGTCCCAAGCTCCGAAAATAATCCGAACGCTCCTATTAATTCGACCGCCCGGATCAACTCGGGCACCCTCATTCAATACGGGTGCCTGAATTGAACCTAGGCACCCCGAAACCTGGTCAACCCTAGGTTGACCAACAGCTTTAGCTTTGGGTGATTTTTCGATTGTCCAAAGTTGAGCTCACTAGAACCCAACTTCCGATCTTCTCCTCGAGTAATTTTCCTCCCTGGGTTTTTGTCCCTCGGATGTCGTGCACCCTCTTCTCATCCACCGGTGTACTCTTCCACAACTTTTCGTCTCTCGGATGCACCGAGCTCGTCGACTCCCTTCCCATGCACTCCTTCTCGCTCGCCACGTCTTCCACTTGACTTCCTGTGCTTCTATGTTCGTGTGCACTTAGACACAAGACATCAAACTTAACAGGACCTAACTTGACTCGGTCGACCATATCAAAACTATCCCAGGGTACTTACAACTTCTTCTACTAAACGCATTGTTGAGTTATATATTGTATAGAGAAATAAAATTGAGCATTTGTTGGCAATTGGAGAATGTGATTTTGGAAGCGAGGCAAATCAGATTGGTAAGTTGTAGCATGCAGAACTACTCATTGGAGTTCTCACTATAACTCAATAAAAAGCGTGATAGATTTATATGTTGTAACATGTAAAGTTTTTGAAGTTCTTAGTAATCATTCTTCATATGGAAGATCTAAGGCTGAAGTTTAGAGGATTTACAAAAACATAGCAAGCTTTGAATTTGTATTCATTTTACACTTAATGCATAAAATTATGAGAACAAGTGATACTTTTAGTCAAATTTTTCAAGAAAAAAATCTCAAACATTTTGATTGCTATTAGATTTGTCATTACTATCAAAACTATCCTTCAAGAACTTAGAGAATGGCGGTAGGAAGAATTTCTTCATGAAGTGAAAATTTTTATTCAAGAAATAAAATTGATGTACCTGACCTTCATTGTCAATCTAAGATCGGTCGTTCCTATCAGCAAACAATAGATTCCTATCGGCAAACAATAGTTGAGAATCATTACCACATTAATATTTTTAATGCAACAATAGATTTCATCTTGATGAAGTTAAATACTTGGTTCAATGAGTCATCAATGGAACTTCTTTCTCTTATAGTACAACTTTAAATCCTAAAAATTCAGTAGACTCAATTAACAATGATGATATTTATAAGCTTGCAATGAAATTCATAGATCAAGACATCGCTTCTTTGAAGTATGAATTGGTACATTATAAAATTAATGTGATGCAAAATTTGAAGGTTTCTATACTATTGAGTTATGTCAACAATTAACTGAGAGTGGATGGTCAAAGGTTTATATTATGTTGATTAGATTAATTCATTTTATTTTAACATTACCTATTTCTACTGCCACTACTGAGTAAGCTTTTTCTAGTAATAAAACATGTGAAATGACACTTCACAATAAAATGGAAGATGATTTTCTTAAAGATTACTTGACACTTTATATTGAACAAGATTTAATTAAAGATATAAAAATAAATTCTATTATAGATGAATTTGTATGACACAACTTTTTCAAACAATATAATGTAATGATTTTTTCTTTTATATATATATATATATATATATATATATATATATATATATATATATATATATATATATATATATATATATATATATATATATATATATATATATTACATTACGTTCAAGTCTCCTAATTTTAATTTCGGGATCCGTCCCTGAATATCTCAATATATAAATCCAAGTATTAAAACATTTGTTCACTCAAAAGCTCTTTATTCAAGTTTTGTGAGGCAACTAACAGCTCAGTATTTTATTTATTTTGCATAGCTATTATTTTGTATTCATTCATTTTGGCATTGTGCTTAGCTTGTATCTACTTTATCTATCAATTCGTTGAATGTTTCCAAAATGAAAAAGTTAATGGTAGATTTGGGGAGGATTCATCTAACGAATCCTATAGACTATAGAGGTGGTAAAAGAACGATTCGTTCAGTTTTAGTGTTCTTCTAATCTATCCCAAGGCTAATATGAAAAAGTTAAATCACGAGGATTATTAACTCAGATATTATGACAAATACATGGAGAGAACATGCACACTAACTTTATACCCCCACATCAAATCAATAGGCTATAGAGTAGGGACATAAGGGTTACAAACCATGTGCGTTAGGATTTATGTGTCCCTATTACGTATTTCCTCTACACTATTTAATTTAGCTTTTTTTTGTTAGTTTAAGTTACTTCCACTGCTTAATTAATTAATTATTAACTAAGATTTTCAATTCATGCTCTATGATTCTGTCGAAGAGCGAGGTGAACTCTCAACTTGACGACGAGCACGGCTAGTTGATGGAGAAGGATGGGTGGTACTGAGTGTTGAGGCAATCTGTGGTTCGGAGTGACCAAGTAATTTGATGTTTGGGCAAAGAGTTTAAGTTAGGTTTCTCTTGTATTCTAATATGTGTATGTTGAGTGTGCAGGTTGTACAGGTGTACACATGTTGAGTCAGCTGAGGCAAGGGACAAGAGCTGAGGGAGGAGGACTCCAAGGGCAAGCCGGGAAGTGAACTTCAAAGGGCACACGTGAAGGGTGGCATGGAGACAAGTCGAGGACTTGCGTGCGCATCCGAGGGACGATAGCCGGTGGAAGAAGACTTCAAGGGGCAAGCCAAAGGAGAGGACCTGAAGGCTGACGTGGAGGAGGGCTGAGAGAGTGAGTAGGAGTGCTGTGGTAAGCTGGGCAGTCGACTGGGGGTTGTCCAGTCGACTGCCAAAACTCACAGAATAGATTTGTCCCTGGACCAGTCGACTGCTCTGGGAGTAGTCGACTGGTGTACAGCTGGATTCGAACGTTGGGGATGTCAACGGTCGAATTCTGAGTGGGGCAGTCGACTGCCCTGGGAGCAGTCGACTGCCAGCGATGTTTTCAGCCCGAGTTCTATTTAAAGAGAACTCGGTTTGGGCTGAGACTCTTGACGACACTCGCTTGGGTAAAGTGAGTTAGTAGTCTTTTGTGATCAGATAGCGTTCGAAGTGCTGTGGCGAGGTTTCTCCACCCACAAGGAGCGACAGATCTAGCCGGAGGTTATCCGGGGGTTGATCCACCGACGGATTCTTGGATTAGTCACCCGTCCGGGATGGATACCAAGTAAATCAGGTTATTAGCATTGTTTTCTTATTGTATTTTACATATTATTGTTTCCGCTGCGCAACTAACAACGTAGGTGAAGAGATCCAATCCGGAAAAAGTGTCATTCACCCCCCCCCCTCTAGCACGCCTAGACGATCCTTCAGTTGGTATCAGAGCGAAGGACCGCTCTTGATCGGACTAACCGCCGAGGGAGCACACGCTAGAGGAAGAAGAACATGGAAGATAAATTCGGGGACAACATCTACACTCCACCGCCCTACGATCATGAAGACTTCAATTTTTGGAGGGCGAGAATCGAGACTTGGTTGGGCATGTCGAATCGCGCTTGAAGAGCCATATGAGATTCCAAAGGATAAGCACGGGAAGAGACTTAGGCCTAGGTATTGGAATCAAGAACAACAAGATCAAGCGAAAGCAAATGAAAAGGTAATTAGTATCTTAGTAAATCTTTTGCCTAACTATATTTTGAGTGATGTAGGAGCGTACCAAAATGCATCTGACTTATGGAGCAAATTGAAAGAAATTCATAAGAGCCCTACACATGCTCTAGTAGTAGAAGAGCCCGAAAAAGCAAGGTCAACAATCCAAGAAGAGGAGAAAATTGAGTCATCTACATCTTCAAGTGAGGAGGAGGAATTAAGTGAAAGATCATCAATCTCCTCAAGAGAAGAAGAGGAAGAGGTCTCTACCTCAAGGATTGAGGGGAGGAGAGACCTTCATCTATACCGGAACAAGAGGAAGTATCCACATCATCCAAGGTTGAAGAAGAAGTCAACCTAGCCTCCACCTCCACCAAAGCTAAATCGAAAGAGCACATCACATGCTTTGGTTGCAATGAAAAGGGACACTACAAGGACAAGTGCCCGAAAGGTAAAAAGGAGGTACACTCTAAACCTATTTCAATTAAATTAAATTCTAACATAAAGTGTAGGGCTAGAGAAACCCAAGAGAAGAAAAGGAGGATTCGATGTTTCACGTGTGGTGAGTTAGGGCACTACCACACCAAGTGTCCAAGGAAGAAAGAGCTCAAGAAAATGGGTCACTTGAGGAGATGGGAGAAAGAAGAAAGGAGGAAGCAAAGATCACATCAAGGGGGAACTTCAAGGGTAAGGGAGGTAATTCCTAACCCTAGGGTAAAATGTAATTCAATTTCAAGTTCCTCATTACATATTAGAAATCATGTTAATTACCCATCCATGCATGCTAGTTTTAATGAAAAATACTTAATGGGGCATAATTTTGGATTTAAGTATAATGATAGGACTAGGAGTAACAAAGTAGATCAAAATCCTAGGAGAAGCATGCATCATGATCAACCCAAGATCTCTAGACCTAAGGATCATGACACTAATCCCAAAAAGGGAAGGAATGTGCCTAGGAAAATGGGTAGTCCTGGGAATGTCCAAGGTGGACATATAGGTTCTAAGGTTAGAACTCTAGAAAGGGAAAATCAAGCCTTGAGGTCAAGGCTTGATACATTAGAAAAGGCCCTAGAAAGATTCACGATTGGATCTAAGAGTCTAGATATGATATTGGGTAGTTTGAAACCCAACTACGATAGATCGAGTTTGGGATACCGGTATAAGACCTCCGAGGCTAATGGAAAGAAATATGCTGGTAAAGCATATAGTCATGGCAAGGAGGGTAAGTCCAAGAATGGCAAGAGGGTGCCATCAAAAGGTAGAAAGGGTGACTTAACCAAGGACAAGGTGTCCAATGTTAAAAGGGTTCATTTTGTAGGCCAAGAATCACTGGTGGCACACCGGTGTGGTCTAGTGTGGGCTAAGTCACCTAGGGAGGTGGCTAGGGCTAAGAGCTCAAGGGGAGCTCTAGAAGCCTTTGGGATATATGGTGAATGGACCTTGGGAGGATTGCTCTTAGTGGTCTAGATGGACCATGGAGTGTGCCAAAAGAATTGGAGACAGACTTGAGTCTCAATTCTTGGGTTTTGGCACGGTGTTTTTGAGTTTCATGCATGAAAATATGACATTGGGGTCATATTGCATGAAATTTGATTTTTATTGTGTAATTACCATGTAAATCAATGCTAGGGATGCATTGTGGGTTGGTATTGGCAGTAACATCAAAAGGAAACCAAAACTATGACTTTAGGTCAAAAGTTTATCGAACTTTTTAGCTAGTTTTGGATTTTGTGTCAAACTTGAGAATGGTGATAGATATATTTTGGAATGTATTTTTCCCAAGTAGGTATGAGTACCACAAATGTCTCCACAAAATTTGGGAATTTTTGGAGATTTATGGAATTTCTGGCACATTTCTGAATTTTGTCAGAAAGGCTGAAATTCTAATTTTCAGAGTATCAGTCGACTGCCATTTAGGGCAGTCGACTGGTAAAGGCTGAATTAAGTTTCAACAGCTGGGTATGTGTCCAAATGATGCAAAACAAGTGTATGGGGGACTAGTACACATTGTTTATGGTCATTAGGGATTAAAAGAACCAATGATTGAGATATTGTTGGGTTCTTTTTGATGTTAGACAAAGGGGGAGAAGTTTGGGTTTAAGTTGGGAAACCAAACACATCTTTGCTAGATACCCTAGGTTTAGGGGGAGTTGAGATTAAGGGGGAGCATGATTGCTCCATTCATGGCGTAAGGGGAACCTTGAGAGGTTCTTAAAAAACCTTTGTAAGTCTAATGTAGGGGGAGCTTTGGAAAAGCTTTAAAAATCCCGTTTTATTGAAAAATCCTAACTTGGAGGGTTAGGTGTGGAAAATTCCTAACCTGGAGGGTTAGGTGTGTGAAAAATACTAACTTGGAGGGTTATATGTGAAAAGTCCTAACTTGGGAAGTTAGGTGTGTGGGGAGCCTTGGGATAGGTTTTAAAAAGCCCGTTTAAGAAATTCCTAACTTGGAGGGTTAGGTGTAGGATGCCTTGGGATAGGATCCATGTATGTATTGCATATGCATTTGTTTAGCATTGTCTTTGCTATTTTATACTATTTGTTTTCCCTAACATAAACGTATTGTCAAACATCAAAAAGGGGGAGATTGTTGAGGCAATCTGTGGTTCGAAGTGACCAAGTGTTTTGATGTTTGGGCAAAGGGTTTAAGTTAGGTTTCCCTTGTATTCTAATATGTGTATGTTAAGTGTGCAGGTTGTACAGGTGTACACATGTTGAGTCAGCTGAGGCAAGGGACAAGAGCCGAGGGAGGAGGACTCCAAGGGCAAGCCGGGAAGTGAACTTCAAAGGGCACACGTGAAGGGTGGCATGGAGACAAGTCGAGGACTTGCGTGCGCATCCAAGGGACGATAGCCGGTGGAAGAAGACTTCAAGGGGCAAGCCAAAGGAGAGGACCTGAAGGCTGACGTGGAGGAGGGCTGAGAGAGTGAGTAGGAGTGTTGTGGTAAGCTGGGCAGTCGACTGGGGGTTGTCTAGTCGACTGCCAAAACTCACAGAATAGATTTGGCCCTGGACCAGTCGACTGCTCTGGGAGCAGTCGACTGGTGTACAGCTGGATTCGAACGTTGGGGATGTCAACGGTCGAATTCTGAGTGGGGCAGTCGACTGCCCTGGGAGCAGTCGACTGCCAGCGAGGTTTTCAGCCCGAGTTCTATTTAAAGAGAACTCGGTTTGGGCTGAGACTCTTGACGAAACTCGCTTGGGTAAAGTGAGTTAGTAGTCTTTTGTGATCAGATAGCGTTCGAAGTGCTGTGGTGAGGTTTCTCCACCCACAAGGAGCGACAGATCTAGCCAGAGGTTATCCGGGGGTTGATCCACCGACGGATTCTTGGATTAGTCACCCGTCCGGGGTGGATACCAAGTAAATCAGGTTGTTAGCATTGTTTTCTTATTGTATTTTACATATTATTGTTTCCGCTACGCAACTAACAACGTAGGTGAAGAGATCCAATCCGGAAAAAGTATTATTCACCCCCCCCCCTCTAGCACGCCTAGACGATCCTTCACTGAGAACTACTCCAACTAGTGCCCTTCCTGCAAGAAAGATGACCGTCAGCAACCCGCCGGGAGAATTCCCCGGCAAGGCCCTCCGACGATCAAGTCAGTATCCGGTGGAGAAGATGAAGCTGGAGAAGAAACAACTGTAGCTAGAAAAATATATTACGCGTACCTGTAGGTGAAGGAAGAAGAGTCTTATATAGCCGGGGGAGCCGACAACCTCTGTCCTGCCTCTGCCCCATTTTGTCTCATGTAGGGACAAACTCAGGGACCACTATCAGCTCACCGACCGGCGCTGCCTCACCCTGACACAAGCAGGGGGCACCGTGGTACGGGTTGCCAGAGCTTGTCAGGAAGGTACTGTGTCAACGAGATATCCGCGATTCGGACACGAGTGGTGTCAGGTCCAAGCCGACCTACGCCGACTCTGGTACTACCTTTATCAGTGTGGTGTCAGGGGGTACGTACTGCCGCTGATAACGACAACTCCCGAGCCGGAGCACCCCAAAAGAATGCGTAGATCGGCTACCTCGAGGGAAACCTAGCTATGAAGCTAATGATATACCGATCGGAACATATGTGACACACCGAGTCATGGGGTGCTCGGACCTAGCTCAACCGAATCATCCTTTGGAAAACAGGATTATAACACAGGGAAGGCTGACATTAGGTCGAGCACTCGGTGTTTCCCGCTGGGGCTAATTCAGACTGTACTCGCTTAGCCATCCAATTGGGCAATCCGACACGAGTGGGACTCGAGCCAATGACCATCCACAACGTTTCATGCCCTGCCACGTCAGGCTGTCGAAGCTCTCTTGACAATGATCTATCTTTATGAGGTGCTATGCTGGCCGACCGGGTTACACATAAGCTAGGTCGGGATCATAAGCATCCTCTTCGAGTCTAGTCGAAGGAGGTGTCAAGTCCGACTGACTGGACCATTAGTCCAGAGTAAGCCAGGCTAAATCGCATGTTCGACCGACTGACCAGTTGCCAACACCAACTGCCGACAGACAGGCGTGGCCGACATCGTTATCTCACCATGTCTTTCACGTCTTATCCTCCGATGTTCAACGGCTCCCTATCTTCATTTTTGTTGGGCTAAGAATTAGCCCATTTTTCTTGCATATCTCTAATAGGATCTTCAGATGGCCTTTATGCTGTTCTTCGTTTTCTGAAAACACCAGTATGTCATCAATATAGACAGCTATGAATTGTTCTGTACCTTGGAAGCATAAGTCCATTTTTCGTTGGAACACTGCTGGTGCATTCTTCAGGCCGAAGGGCATTACCAACCATTCAAATAGTCCTTTCGGGACCCAGAAGGCTGTCAATGAGATTGAATCAGGATGCATGACTACTTGGTGGAATCCACTCTTCAAATCAAATTTTGAGTAGATTTTGCTCCTGCCCACTCTGTGGATTATAGTATTGATCCCCGGGAGGCTGTATTGATCCTTATTTGTATTGTCATTCAACCGTTTGTAATTAAAGACCATGCGTTCCTTCCCTTTAATTTCTCGCCCTGTTTTTGGGTCCACTGTGGTGCCTGATTGGACTATAATCGCTGTGGTTCTGTGCTTGCTGGTGCTTGGCCTTATAACTTTTAGCTCTAGCAGGGCTTTAACATGTCTTCTAAATGCCTCCTGCATTTGTGGTGTGACATGTTTCAAAGGTCTATCTTCAATGGTCAGATCAGGGTTTTTGAGGTCCAGTTTACAGGATATTTTGTTGCTTGTCCAATACTTCATAGGATCATTCCCTATGTATCCTGCATTGGTAAGCTCAGAGAGTAAATCTGTTAGTTTTTGATCAGGTTGCCAAGTGCATACCTGCTCTTGTATTTGATTGTACTCTTCTTCTTCAAGATCCAATTCTTCTAGGGCAGCAACCGTAGATACTGCTTGTTGAGTTTAAATAGTAGTTACATTCTTGTAGAACGTAACCTCATTTCCTTCGATCCGAACTCCTCCATACATTGCTCTGATAAAGTTGCAGCCTAGGATCATTGTGATATTACCACCAATTGAAAGGGGAAAAGCATATGTGTAAGAGATTCTGAAATTATGATCTCCAATACGCATATTCCCATACTTCAGCTTCTTGTTTGCCGTGGTTGTTGAATTAATTCCGCTGAAATTTACACTAAAAGTGTTATCTTCAATAGCCAAAGGTGGAATAGATACCTGGTCAATACAGCACGTTGTTGCTCCGGTATCAAGTATCGCATTGACCTTGAACTTTTCAACTCCTTGTATATCAATTTCCACCAGGAGGTTAAAAAGACCATTTGTGCGTCTCTTTGGCTGTTCTGCTTGCTCAATAGAAAAGACCTTTTCTCGTCCTGAATCAATGAGGACATAGGACTCTTCTTCTTCTTCTACATCTCCTGTTTCTTCTATCTCCTTGCTTGAAGGTAATTTGAGCTGCTTCTTTAGATCTGTATTTTCTAGTTCCAGCAGATCTATTTTTAGGCGTAATTCCTCATTCTCAGTATCCACTTCCATTCTGTCAGCATCCGCCTGTCGAGTTAGCTCTGCTTCTTTCAGGCAGAACTCTTTTCTTAAAGTTTCTAGCTGAAGTACTGCCAAGGCCTTGGAAGTTTGGACCTCTTGTGTAAGTCTTTCTATTTCTGATTTGGCCCAAGTAATATAGTTTTGCGGTTCCTGTATAAGGTTAGTCGGGGAAAACGGAATTGGAACAGACCTTTCAACAGGAATAGTGGTGTCAAAGTAATTACTGGTACACATGCCGCATGATGTAATTTTGCAGGCTCCACAGTGCATGCGATGCCTTTTCATTGTTTCTCTCTTGCAACAAGAGCATCTTTGATAATCTGGTGATATCTCGCCATTTATTTCCCATATATGAATACAGTCATGTTGTGCTTTTGTAATTCGGACCATAGGTTGCCATCCTCCATTTTTGCCTATCATGTAAGTGTTGGTTTGTTCAATAAAAACAAATAGCGTTTCTTGGATTAGAGAGTTAACCTGTTGGTCTTCGCCTTCAGAAATACTATAAATAGCATCGGATAAATCATCCCCTTCTTGTACGGATAAGATTTCATAATCTTCAGGTAGCTCCAGACCTTCAAATATAGCTACTCTTCTGACATTTTTATATTCCTTAGGGCAGTCCCTTGCAAAATGCCCTTCTTCTCCGCAGAGAAAACACTTGTATTTCTTATTTCTGATTAGGTGCTTGCGTCTTTCTATCCTGGCATGGGATTGATGTGGCTTCCCTTTATAGGTAGTTGATCTCCTTGCTCCGTACTTTCTTTTAGAATCTTTATAATACCCTGGTATAGGTATTTGAGAACAAAAAGAGAGATCTTTTAGTGACTTGCTAAATGCCGCCTTCTTGCATTCTTCTTCAAGGAATTTGTATGAAAACATGACCCTTGGGTGAACTCCAATTGTATTTCCCTGGTACTTGCTTTCAAATGCCTCCTTTAATCTTCGTCCAAGATCACCCGGTAGCTTTAATCAGAATTTTTCAGATAATTCTGGTCCTGTGAATAATCTTCCTGTCTTTGCTGCAAGGGTCATATATTCATTCATGAAAGGTATAATGTCTTTTACCTGAGTACAAGTTAACCTTTCAAGATCCCGGTATGCCCGGTCCTGCATATCTGTTGATCCCTGGAATGGATCTTCCAGTAAGAATACCCTTCTGATATGGGAAATTATATTCTGAGTACCATTTCGTCCATCACTGGAATTGACCAATTCCTGATATTCATTGGGAAAGTTCATCCTCCACTGGATCCATGTCAGTCTTTCAGATTCTCCAAGTAGATTTTCTATGAAATCCGCCTTATCTTGAGGATCCGTGAAATTTTGTGTTGCCGCCACGTTCTTTGTTATAGCTTCCCACCTGAGGAAAACATCTTCAGTTCTATTTAATTGGGTGGGGAGTGTTAGAATAGCACCGGTTTGTTGATGAGCGGTTGGCAAATTCCACCATTCTGAAGTTTCTTTTTGTTTGAATACGCCTTTTGGTTCAGTAATTGGTGGGGCATAGCTAACTGGTTCCTCTTTGGGCCTCGTAGGGGGGTACCCTACAGGGTTCATTGTTGTATCTGCCGGAGGCCGATAATGTGATGTAGCTTCTTCCTGGGCGTAGATTTGCTCCTATAATTTTGACAACTGGGGGTAATCAGATATCCACTCGTCATGAGCTACCGTGGCAGCGATAATATGCTCCTGTCCACCACCTTCCGCGAATGGATTAGTAAATTCATCTTCAGAAATAGGGTGCCCAGGGGTATCCTGCAAGGCCAAATATTGTAGATACTCCAGATAGTCATCAGTAGAGTTGTCATCATCAGTAAAGACACATAAGAAGTGTGGGTCATAAGTTGATGAGGAAGAGGAGGAGCTGGGTCGATTAAGTTTGTCAAGCTCCTGCTGTAATTCGCGTCTGTATTGTCTGGAATTACGAAGTAGTCTGTTAGTAGTTGCCCTGTAATATTGCATGTTGGGCGGTCCATCCAGGAGTTGGAGGTAGGCCTCCTCTTCATAAAACTTATGTTGTTCAACTTGATATTTCCTTGCTTCCTCCTGTAATTTATTCAACTCATCTTCAGGAAACGGTTCAACTTGTAGAAGGTTTTTACCTTTATCCTTGGGAATCTCTCCAGGGATGGAGACAGGTTGTGACACATATTCTTTCGCATCATATTCTTCCGCACATTCTTCATCGTCACTGTTGACTGGTGGATGATCCAGTTATGTCCTAAGACATCCCTTGCGTTGTAGCTTCTCCCCGGAAGGGCTCTTACTCCATGGCTGGCCAGATAATCTACAACATTCTGCACTTCATAAGCAAAACCCACATTAGGAGTGTTGGATAATCGCCCTACCAATCCTCGCGTAACGACTAGGTTGGCTTCTCCATTCCTCCAGTTCCCGTATCCCCTTGTAAGAATAGATACTTGGATATTCCTATAGAAATCAGATACTGTGAGCATTGTGTCAGGTATAACATATACTAATTGACTTCCATGGGTTAGGTCAATTTCCATAGTGGCGAAGATGGCTTGATCACCCTGCCATCGATTGTCCCTAAAGACTACGAGGGCGAGTGTTCCTTCCTCCTGTCGATGCAGGATTTGAATTCGTACTTGTATAACACCCATATGTAAAAAGCGCATTCCGCTTCTTTGTAGCTGGGTGTAGCTTTCTGGCTGTATAAAAGCTCGATCCACTTGGTTACTGGTGACCAGCATTGCTTCTTCAGACCGGTGGATGTACACCCTATGGTGTGCATCATCCCGTCGGGAATGGTATAAACTTCGGCTGGTATTATGGAAGCTCTTTCTGCATGGAAAGTCTCAGCTGGACCTGAGGGTCTAGCTGTTGTTCCAGGGAATTATTATATGTTCCTCCCATCACTCTCCTGGTTGCTCGTTGTATTGCTCTATGGGCGTTGTATCTCTCCTCTGACTTTGCTGATATTCCTCACCTGGTCTTCGAATAGAGGTGCCCCCTCTATTCTTACTATAGTTGTCACCGGAGGGTCTGGAGCTCTTGAAGTCATTACTTCTTTAATTTGGCCTTTTCTTCCTTCAGAATTTCAAAAGGGTCGGTGAAAACCCTTAACTTCCCTTTTGCTTCTTTTGGCTTCTCTTGAATTGACAAAGTCTTGACTCTGTCAGTGAGGCTTTGAATTAAGGCTCCTGGAAGGGGTTGGTTCTGTGGTAGTCCCTTTCTTCAAGCCTCTTGATTCTTTCTTCAAGAGATTCAAGCCTTTCTAGAATAGTAACTAGCAGCTGAATTTGTGTATTGGCTTGTTTGATGATTGCAGTATAGCTGCTAATTCCTCCTTTGTGTTCAGCTGGTCTACAGAAACCAACTGCGGGAGCTTCAATTTCTTCAGTAGCCTGTAATGCCTCCTTGTAAGAGCTGGTTGCTTTAGTGTTTATGTAACTCATGAAGAGACCCAATTTTCAATTTTGTGGAGTAGGGTTTCTACCCGTTCCACTTTTCTTTTTAACTCTTCCGATTGCTGTTCAATTAACCTAGGCTGCTCCGTTATTTTTACAACTAACTCTTCCAGCTGCCTTTTGGTTAACGGTTTGTTTTCAAGAACTTCCTTAGTTAGATCTGTCAAGGCTTTTCTTAGATTTTGGTTTTCAGCCTTTACCTCTTCTATCTGTTCCTGTATTTGCTTGAAGTTTTTAAGATGCACTCTACAGGAAAGACAAATTCTATCATATATCACCGAGATATTTGAGCTAGTTCTCTCTTTGTGGGCTGTTTTTCACTTTTTGCTAGGTCAAGGTATTCTAGGTTCGAGGTATGAGATTTAGTATACCATTCCTGGATGTGCTCTTCCCAACGTCTAGACATGGACGCAATTATAACCTTACTC
The DNA here is from genome assembly GCA_024364735.1 of Boesenbergia rotunda. NCBI lineage: Eukaryota > Viridiplantae > Streptophyta > Magnoliopsida > Zingiberales > Zingiberaceae > Boesenbergia > Boesenbergia rotunda. The sequence goes on along the minus strand of JAGFNQ010006533.1, from coordinate 26,057 downwards.
TTTTTATCATTTTTCTTAGAGACCGATGTTTACAGCTTAGAGGGTTCTAAAGGCTTTCTTGCTCATACAGGTGTGCCCTTGGGTCTATAAACGGCTCCCAGCCTCATTACCAAGTTAGGACCTGTCCTTTTGCAATCCACCCGTCGTTCCCCGGTCGCCTTATCACAGCGGGTTTCTAAGTTAATAATTTAAAGAGCTTAGTTATTCAGACACTATATCAGTTCATATTTTAGCTATAACTGATCAACAGTTGCAATTCGCTGGAACATGCCTTCGGGTTCACTATAACTGATCAACAGTTGCAATTCGTTAGCCCGAGTTTTAAAGAAAGATGCCTTTTATTGCTTAAGGGAAGAGTATATTCAGAGAAATTTCTACCAACCCATCCTTCCCCCTTAGAATACCTTGATATGTTTTTACTCAGCCATGAATTAATAACCTTGCTCTGATACCATTAAACGAAACGTCGTCTTTTCAAATAACTTAGATAATGTACCAGAGAGAAAAGTACAGGACTAAATTACAAGAAAAGGAACTTGAACTTAAACTTGCGAAAGAAGAACAACTTACAACTGCTTAGTCTTAGGCTCAAGGTAGAACTTGTACCGTGAAGCGGTGTGTGTTCTGCAATGAGCTGAGGGAGAGATTTTATAGGGGAGAAGTGGTAAGGTAAGGTAGTGAATCGGGTGCTCTATGGGCCCCATCGTCATTCACGAGTCACCTTCCCTTGTTCCCTACTGTATCTCTTTACAGCATAGCCTACATAGCTTTACAACTAAGGCTAGATTGCCTTTTGAAAAGTAAATCTATTCTTTTGGATTTATGGGCCCACCACGTTCTGCTTTTTCTTACGGTGGTGTGTTTAGCACGTCTTGAATTATTGCTTGCACGCGAAGGAAGGCATCAAATAATTGTTCCTTTGATGACGTGACGCCTGGTAGTGCGTCTTTAAAGTAGATTCCTTTCGGGTGCTGGCTTCTTTTGAAAAAGTCGGTCTCTTTAGCATCATTGATGAGCTTGAATTCCCACAAGCTGTTGAGGAGTCGTTTAGCAGTCGTCCATTCAATGTCGGCAAGGTGTTTTCGTGCGTCTTCTTCGAAGGGATTACAGATTCTTGGGCCAGTTCCTCCTGAAACCTCTTGGTATTGGCCCAAAAAGTCATAAGGTCCTTCAAGCATTGGTCTGCCTTGGAATTGGGCTTGGTTCTGAGTTGGTGTACTGCATCCTCTATTTGTGTCAGGATTAATTCGTCTGCGCTTGTTGGCCTCCATGGACCTGTCATAATAGAAACCAAACGAGATAGCGCATTAGCGAGGGTATTATCTTTACCTTCAACATGCTGGAATTGAACTGGGATGCCTAGGCCTGTAATGAAGTCCGTAAAAGCTATCCAGCGAACCCTGGAAGGCTTATTTTGGGCGGACTTATTAAAGAAACTGATGATTGCCTGACAGTCTGTTCTGATAAGGAGCTTCCTCCTTGTCTAGATAATAATTTTAAAACTGTTTAGGCTGTTCATCACGGCGTGGATTTCAGCATCAATAGTGGCTTTTGGTGGTGAGAACTTGCCACTAGCATAGGCACTGATTTGTTCAGTTGTTTTAGGATCATACTTCATGGGTTTCCATTTGAGAATTCCGCCCATCCTTCCATACATCCATCTGTTCAATGATAACATAGCATTTTGTGGGGGGAATGGTTAAATCTGGAAGTGTCTTGATCATACCCTTAACCTTATCCACAAGTTGCCAATCTTGTGATTCATTCTTTTTCACCATTTGGTCTGGTTTTTGAGTAGAGCGGCCCAAGTGTCCTGCCAAGTTAGGAATGTAAGAGCGGGCATAGTTCAATAAGCCTAACCATGATCGTAACCCTTTGGTAGTTTGTAGCTCTTCTTTGGGAAAGTCAGCAACCTTGGTGATTATATGGTTTGTAGTTTGATCTTGGATTGCCCATTGTAGCACCAAGAAATTCAATTGTTGGGCTCCTATCTTCATTTTTGTTGGGCTAAGAATTAGCCCATTTTCTTGCATATTTCTAATAGGATCTTCATATGGCCACCGGAAAGCCTCGGCGCGGCTCTCAGGCGACGCGTGGCGATCCACGCTCCCTGAGATGTCTCCGACGACCGAGAAGTCTCGGCGCGACTCTCAGGCGACGCGTGGCGATCCACGCTCCCTGAGATGTCTCCGACGACCGGGAAGCCTCGGCGCGACTCTCAGGCGACGCGTGGCGATCCACGCTCCCTGAGATGTCTCCGACGACCGAGAAGTCTCGGCGCGACTCTCAGGCGACGCGTGGCGATCCACGCTCCCTGAGATGTCTCCGACGACCGGGAAGCCTCGGCGCGACTCTCAGGCGACGCGTGGCGATCCACGCTCCCTGAGATGTCTCCGACGACCGAGAAGCCTCGGCGCGACTCTCAGGCGACGCGTGGCGATCCACGCTCCCTGAGATGTCTCCGACGACCGGGAAGCCTCGGCGCGGCTCTCAGGCGACGCGTGGCGATCAACACTCCCTGAGATGTCTTCGACGACCGGGAAGCCTCGGCGCGGCTCTCAGGCGACGCGTGACGATCCACGCTCCCTGAGATGTCTCCGACGACCGGGAAGCCTCGGCGCGGCTCTCATGCGACGCGTGGCGACTCACGCTCCTGAGATGTCTCTGACAAACGGGGAGGCCTCGCTCCTCGTTTCCAAACGAACCAAGCCGAGGAACTGCTCCTGCCTATCCCTCGAATCGGCTCTCAACCGGACACGTGGTGGCCCACGTTCCCTGAGAGGTCTCCCGACGGGCGGCCATATTCTCGCCTCTGACGAGCCTTTCCCTCGGATCGCCTCTCAGCCGGGCGTGCGGCGGCTCACGTCTCCTGGGGGATCCCTCAACCGGGTGGCTATACTCTCGCTCTGCGCGAACCCTACCCCCGAGCCAGTTCTCAGTCAGGCGCGCGGTGATTCCCGTCCTCGGGATTTGCGATCAGGCATTCTTATTCTTGCCTTGCTAACTCGGTGAAAGCAGGGTCAGCTCTTAGCTCGGCCCTCGACCCACAGGCATTATCCCATCATGCCTTTATGCCTTTACAAATTCGAGGAATCTATTAATACGCCTTTATGCCGTATCACCATTAAACTGTATCCTCCGTACAAGATTATTGAGGGCTCACTGTACCCATTTCGGCTCCTTTCTGATTCGTCGACCGACTGATCGACAAAACAGATCCTCTTAGGGGATGGCGTGGGGAGCCTCAAGGAGCAATCGCCTTCGAGACGTGAAGACTCGACCGACCGGGCATAGATCAGCCGGCCGGACGATTAGACGGCTTGGGGCCATCTAACTTAGTTTGACCGGCTGAACGATTACCCTATCATCTTTCCGATTATCTAGCACGCATGGCCAAATTTGTTACATGATTGACCAGCTGACGGGTCGACCACCAGTGGAGCACCGGCTAACCACCTGCAGGTCGTCCGAGTAACTGTCCCACTGTCATGGTCGGGTGCGTCTGCGGTCAACGAGCATCCTCGGGGCACACTTTCGTGCCACACTTTCGCTCGACCCCTCGAAGCTTAGTCAGCCCACAAAGAGATCGACCAACGAGGGTCCAACATCCGATCGGATCATAAGTTTTCATCTCGAGTCTAGTCGAAGGAGGTGACGAGTCCGACTGACTGAACAATCCGACTAGGAGTCTTTTGTCACAGCTGACGTCACATTTCTTTTGACCCACGCCTCCCTGACACAGGTATGGTGGCTTCGTCCTAACTGCTTTCCCGCACATGCCTTCATGATAGCGCGTATCGCCTCTATCCCATCATGCATTAACTGTCATGCCACGCATCACTTCCCGACTGGGCGAGCCAGGCAATGAGGCATTCTCGTGTCAGTGCCCATGCGCGCTGTCAGGCACGATTTCCTGAGGCTTTCCTCTTGGAGGGATATGCATGACTGATATCTAATCCCGCCCTTTCTTGGGGAGCATCGGACAGTTATGGCGATCTAGGCTCTCCTATAAATAACCCCTTGAGGTCCGATTGAGTGTCACCTGCTTTCTCTATTCTTCTCCTTCCCTTAGTGCTCTACGGCTAGCGATGGCCTCCTAGCTCTGACAAACGGTGGTTTCCGACCACTCTGACAGCCTCAGCTCTTTTCCCTGAGTCGGTCGGTCTTCCTCTTTTGTTTTCTATTTAGATTAGTCTTAATGGTCTATCTGATTGGCATATCCAATTGAACTTCTTTTAGACTAGTAGTCCCCCCGATCGAGCTAGCCAACTGGACTTTCTTGTTCTGTATCGACTCCATGACTGCTCTAGAGTCCATTACCGGTTATGGTACACCACGACCATCTCGACCATGGGCAGTCAGATACCCTCTAAGCAGAATATCGAGTCCCTAATGGTTGTCGTCTAAGAATCTCGAATAACTATGACCGACCTCATCTCCCGTCGCTCAACTTTTTTACTATTTTTCGAAACCAGTTTCTGGCCCGGTAGGTTCCCTTTTCACCCCTTTATAGCTGAGGTCTGTAGGTATTTCTATATTCCTCTTTCCCAACTGGCTCCCAATGACATCCTCATTCTCTGTAAAACGATCGTCCTGTTTACCCTCTATCAAGTGCCTCTCCAGTTCAGAATTTTTCATTTCTTTTACTATCCTAAGAAGCAAGAGTCCGAGAATTTCTTTTTCCACGCCCAGACTAAGTCAGCTTCCTCGACAAGATATCGAGCTCCAACAAGGGTTGGAAAACTCACTATTTCTTCATCAACACAACTCCTACCCCCAACTAGCCGACTGACTGAATCAAGGATTTGCCCGCCCAGCCAGTTGTTCGCAAGAACTACCGTTCAGACCCAGCAAGTCAACTGGCCTTCTCGTGGATCGGGAGTCTTCGTTTTCATGGCGTCGGTTTGCTCAGCGATGTCATGCTATATATCTTCGGCTTGAACCAGACCCCCGTCACTCTACCTGCTTCTTTTGGTGAGTTTTTATTTTAAAGTTGAATATTTTTGTGCTAACCAAGATCTTTTTTGTCTTGCAACTCAGACGACATGAGACATCACCCTCGAAGAGGTGCTCAGCCTGGAGGCTCCCAAGCTGGATGCCCGGATGGTTGCCGAGTTGGCGAAGAGAGAGGACCCTCCACTGAGCGAAGCAGCCGCCTCAGGCAACGAGGAAGTCCCGACCAACGAGCCCCAAATTCAGCCAGCACTTAATGGAGTGGGCATATCAAGAGACCCCGAGGAGCTCCCGGTCGGCGAGCTGCATAGCCAGCCGGTTGACATAGAGATTGTCGAAGTGGTCGCAGCATCTACTCAACTACGGACCTGGAAGAGACGTCGCCCAGATGATCCCACCATTCCCCTGCTACAAAACTGGTGAATGAGGCCCACGACCTGACCATCCCCCGATCGGCTCGACCTTCCAACGGTAAGCAACCCAGGAATGCTCAGCCTGACTCTCTCCGACGCGCCGGCCGGGAGGATGCTCCGCTCAGTGATCCTTCCGGGGAGATCTCATCTCCGCTTGGCTCTCCAGAGGTTGGTACCTTCATAGGTGCAGTCGTCTCTGCGACGACCAGTTCATCCGTTCTGCCACTCATCTATGTGGAAGTCCCCTTGGCAGACCCCAGTTCTTCCAACCTGCCCGTATAGAACTTGAGTCTGCATGACAACTTAGTTGACTGCTGGGACTAAAGGGCCATGTCTACCATCACAAAGTTCTAATTAGTTTGGCGGATAACTTTTTCATGGACGCCACCCAGGTCGACTCTTTATGCTGTCTTTTGCTCTTTTTATTTGTGCTATTTACTTTTTCTCTCGCGCAGTTTTGGGCGACCTGTAAGGGTGTAGCTAGGTCTTTGGTCTACAACGCTTGTCAACGCGAGGTCGAGCGACGCGTTCAAGAAATGGATACGACTCTAAGTCATTCAACTCTGGTGCCCAATGACGAAGGGTTGAGCGTCCTCCGCGTGGAAGTTGTTCAGCTTGAGGCCTAGTTGTCCGAGCCACTAAGCTAGAAGAGGAGAAGCTCAGGACAACCACAGCTGAGCGGGGCGATCGTGCAGTCACATAACCACATCGACAACTTAGATTCTCAGAAGAAATCCACAATGAGTCGGCACACCCACGCTTGGTCAGACCTGGACAAAAAGACGGTGGAGGCCAAGGCCCTGGCCAACCAGCTAACGGAGCTTGGTGCGTCCCACCACCGGGCCTAGCAAGAGCTGACCAATAAGAGCCTCGAGCTACCATCCAAGGAAGAGGCTCTTCATGGCCTTGAGGAGCAACTAATGGCTCGGGCTACTGAGCTGTCTACCCGTGACAAGGAAATCAACCACTTAAACGCATAGTTGGCAGAGCTGAAAGCCTACAAGGCGGAAGAGCCGACTCGGCTAGAATATCTCAACTCTGCTCCATTTGGTTTGTAGCTCGCCCTCCGGTCGGCAAGCGAGGAGGACGACCGACTGATGATGCGGCTTAAAAGTTGACTAAGGATTGACGGCTAACACGCCGATCAAACGCTCGGCGTCGGTTGGACGCTCAACGCCGATTAGACGCTCGAGAAATCTGACGAACACCCGCGAACTGCAAGAAAAAGTATCGTTAGAGATTGGCCAAGGGATCCCCGACACAAGCACTTCGACGATCAAGTCAACATTCCAACGAAGACAAACGAGAATGGAAACGGTAGCAGAAAAACTGTGAAGCATACCTGCGGGTGAAGAAATGATGACCCTTATATAGGCGCGGGCGAAAAAGAGACGAGGTTGTCACCCTACTGACTATCCGCGTAACCAACTGTACAATCGACCCCCTCTCTTAATTGCCTTGCTCATATTGGTTTGCATGCGCCGACTAGCTATCCCATCAAAGTACTTTACAAATCTGAGGAACCTATTCGTACACCTTTATGTCTTATCACCGTTAAACCATATCCTCCGTACGAGATTCTTGAGGGCTCACTGCACCCCCTTCGACATCCTTTCTAGTTCGCCGACCGACTGATCGGCAAAGCAGATCCTCCGGGGGGATAGCATGGGGAGCCTCAAGGATCCATCACCTTCGAGACGTGAAGGCCCGACCAGCCGGGCAAAGGTCAATCGACCGGATAGAGGTGCAGCCGACCGGACGCTCAGACGACTCGAGACCATCTAACCTAGTTTGACCAACTAAACGATTACCCTACCACCTTTCTGACTATCCGGCTCACATGACCAAATATGTTACATGGTCGACTGGCCGACCATCCGACCACTGGTGGAGCACTAGTTGACCACCTGCGGGCCGTCTGACTAACTATCCCAATGTTATGGCCGGGTGCACTCTACGGCCGGCGAGCATCCTCAGGCCGGCACTTTCGGACCACCCATTCACTCGACCCTCGAAGCTTAGTCAGCCCCACAAAAGGGACCGGTTAATGGGGTTTAACATCCGACCGCATCAAACATACTTGTTTAGATTTCAAGAACTAGAATTGAATAAATTGGAATTAATATCAGTTGAGAATAATATCAGTTGAGAATAAATTCAGGCAGGATACAAACACAGATTAAAGAGTATCAACTTGATCACTTGTCTGTTTTAGCTCCATGAAATCAATTCACAGTTTATCAACATACTTATTTAGATTTCGAGAACTATAATAGTCTCAGAAGAAGACAAGTAAATCTAGTATGCAAAACCAAAACAAACCATATACAAGAGCTCAATGTCTGATTTTTCAGGTAGAAGGAAATTAGGTCATACATATTTAGCATAAAGGTTTCAGTTCACAACGAATATAACATACAAATCAGTTACTTATCGAGAAACCCCTAATTTAACAACCCTAATCGGAGAAAGCATACGCCTGTGTGAATTATTACTTATCTTTAGAAGTGGAGATGCCGTACTTCTCCTGAAGACGCGTGATCTCCTCCTCCTTCTTCTTCGAGTCGGACTTCTTGGCCATCTTGGCTTGCTGGTAGTAGAGGACGATGAGGTAGCGATTGGCGACGTTGAAGCCGGAGAGATGGTCGACGGCGGTCTTGGCGTCGTAGATGTCCTCGTAGACGACGAAGGCGGTACCCCGGGTGTCCTTGTTAGTGCCGATGCGGATCTGGCGGATGGCGCCGTACTTGCCGAAGATGTCGTACATCTCCTCGCTGGAGATGTTGAAAGGGAGGTTGCGCACGTACAGCACCCGGTTCACTTCCGGCGGGAGACGTGTGTTTGCCTTGCGAAGGCTAATCGTCGCCATGATCGATCGCGATGACAAATTAGGGTTTCAGAAACGAAGGGGACAGGAAAGACGAACAAGACACCTTTCGCCAGGGGATTGGGGCCGGTTTATTCTGTATTTATAAGGGTAGTCCAGGCCGAATAAATACTGATTTTTTTTATTTCATTTAAACTACAAAATTAAAGAGACAATTTCACTTTACACCCCAGCTGTTTGCTGTTTTTTTATTTCACCACATAATTTCATAAATTATATCATACACAATTTTTTAAACTTTATTTTATTTCTTTGCAAAGACTAATGGTGCAATTTATTCAAGATGAAATAAAATAAATTAGAATAAATTAAATATAAAGAAGGAAAACATAGAACTCTAGCCGAATGAACAAGATGACTATTACAAGGCAAATAGAATTATGATTTAACCAATATCAAATACTAACCTGCAATTCGGAAACAAAAGGGCAATGGTAGCAGAGTTGATGCTTGAAGATGACAGTATCAAGAGTGACCAACTCAAATCTGTATAGAAAATCCCTGCAACGCCAATGCTTGCCTTTTCTTAATTCATTCAGGTTTCGGAAGGCGAAGAACAAGGAAAGAAATGGGAATTCTGCATTGCTGTGTGTGTGTTTTACAGCAAGCAAAGAAATCAAACCACCAAGAAGTCTCTTTTGTCGCAGCAGGCCAAGGAGCAGCAATGAAGCTTGTACCTACAAATCACTTGATGCATCAACTGTGTAGATGATAAGTACAGTTGAGTCAGATATTGATGTACACAGCTCATGCTACCCTTGAAGTTCTTCAAACATTTAAAGAGCTGTCTGTAAATCACATATGTAACCTACCCCAAGATCCCTTTGATGGTTCGACCACCAATCTGATACTTGTTCTGATCTCTGGCAGTCATAGTGGAGAGTGGAGACCACTTCTTCTGCTATTTGATGCTCATGGGTAGAATTTTGATCTATGCTGTGGGTTAGGAGCTCGGAGTTAAAGATGTTTGAGACTTTGCGCTTTGGATTGCAAGGAGCTGATGTTGCCAATGGGATACTTTTGTGTGAGAATCTCCAGTAAGATCAATCTCAAACTGTAAATGCCACTCACTTTACTGACATTTTTCACATCTTGACTAGCTCGGAGGCTTTGTAGACCTGAACCAAGGCTTCAAGCATGTCCTGAGCTACAGCAGAACTCAAGACGAGGTGCAAACTGAAATCCGAAAAGCTGAGGGAGGAATTCTGCGTCTATTAGAATGTTATTACTCTTCAGATTGACATGCACAATGGGCTTCCCCAGGCCCTCGTGGAGATGATCCAGACCTTTGGCAATACCAAGAGATAGCTTGTGGGTGAAATCCCATCTGTGTGCTTCTGCAAACAGCTGAAGATTATACAATCAAGTTAGCAGTTGGAATTATTTATTGTTGTTCGATCTCAGCATTAAAGACAAATCATTAAAGACAAATCAGGCAAATTGTAAGAATAACTTGTTAAGATCAATTGAAAGAAAGGTAAAGACTTTCCTTGATATGATTCCCAAATGATCACTGTTGTCGATCACAGTTTTGTATTTTTCTAATTAACAGAAAACTAGATTGCCAAGGACAACATGCAATGCGACAAGGAAAAAGCAGATTCCAGACAGTAAATTTTGAACTGAGAAATGAAGACAAAACAGACAATTTAGACAAAAATGTTTTGTTCAATCGCCAACACCAGATCAAGAAAAAAATGCCATTTAAAAGCGAACAGCAAGCTCACCTCTTAGGTCGACGTAAGCGGCGCCAAGTTAGGCTGCCGGAAGAAACTCCTCGGTACGGCTAAGCAGACCAGCCGCAGGAAGCGGAGTAGCACCATCCAGCCGCACAGCGTCCTGTAAACCGATTTCGCCACCACCTCCCCCGGCGGATCCAATATGTCGTGCACCGTCATGCTTTCCACGCCGGAGAACTTCACGAGTTCCTCCCCCTCGTCTTTCTTACCGGCGGACTCCAAAATTTCGATTTTGCTCCTCGCAGCTTTCCAGTTCGACGTACTTCGAAATCCAAACCACAATGCCAACAAGAAGAAGAGTAGAACTAACGTGCAACGCAAACCTAGGAGGATTCTGATCTTGAAGCTCTTCACCGCATTGTTTAGTGTCCCCAAATCCGATCGGAGGCGATTTTTAGGGGTAATTGGGAAGATTGAGAGGGAAATGCCCTCCAAAATTTACAATATAAGCAAAAACACCCCTAAACCCCGAATAAGTACGAAGAGGGAACTTGTCGACGACAAAATGAAGTATTCTAATATATAATAAACATTAGGGGCCATTTTTAAAATTGCCTTCTTAATGATACGCTGTGAAAACTTTAATTATCAATCGACGGTACGTCCGACGTTCGATTGCTGATCGGACATTATCGGCGGCCTTGGACCGCCGCCCCGAACCAAACTATATTCTGGGAGGCACTGTGAACCCGTCGGGGATCGCCGTAATTGTGATCTTGTATTATTCATCGTCGATTTCGACGGGTTCATCGTTGCCGGCGATCCTGACGGGTTCACCGTCCTCCCAATGTATAGTTTAATTCAGGACGGCGAGCAAAGGTCTCCGATAGTGTCCGATTGATGATTAAACGTCGGACGTGTCATCGAGTGACGGTTAAAATTTTCGATGAAACATTCATTTTAACTGTGCGTATCATTTCTCCTGCGTTAATTACTTTAAAACCCAAACCCCTGACACCAATACCGCTGCCACTCCTCTCCATGCTCTGTAACCACGTCTCCTCCTCTGCTCTCCATGGAACACCGCCGCTCTAGGCACTGCTCCTCCACCTCCATTACGGCTGCTCCATCAAGCTGCGGCGGCGGCGCAGCTTCAGTAGCAGTCACCGCCGTCAAGAAAAAGAAGAAGAGGGAATCTGCGTCAGCTGCAGAGGAGGACATCAATGGCGACAGGCACAGCAAGGGGACGTGCTCCTACCGCGGGGTGCGGATGCGGAGCTGGGGAAAGTGGGTCTCGGAGATCCGGGAGCCCAGGAAGAAGTCCCGCATCTGGCTCGGCACCTTCGCCACCGCCGAGATGGCCGCTCGCGCGCACGACGCCGCCGAGCTCGCTGTCAAGGGCCCCGCCGCCGCCGTCCTCAACTTCCCCGACCTCGCCCCCCGCCTCCCCCGCCCAGCCACCGCGCACCCTAACGACGTGCGGGCCGCCGCCACCCTCGCCGCCCTCTGTCCCGGCCACGATGACGATCCCGAACCCGGCGGCGATCCCAGCAATAAGCTCAGCGGCAGCGACAGCGGGCTCTTCGACCTCCCCGACCTCTTTCTCGATCTAAGGCACGAGTTCTGCTACGACTCGTGGTCGACGTGTCTGCCGGCGATGTCAGCCGCCATCACCGGCGGCCATACGGAGCCGACGGCGGACGAGGAACCATTCCCATCGGAATACTGAATTAAATATATAAATGTATCATCGAGAAATTTCCATGTTGCCCCCGCAAAGTTTACCTTTTTCGGAAGTGCTCCCTTACTCTTCCAAAATTATTAACTTATCGATCTGAGATTTTGTGCAAAATTCACGTGACATGAAACACAAAGATCATGAAACAAGATTCCCAGCTAATAAGTCTCCATGAGATAGACTGATAGTTAGTACGTGAGTGTTGTCATCATGAAATCTGAGGGTCAAAATCTGACAAAGTCAATGTGTCCACCCTCCTCATACACTAGCTACAGCATCCGGGCTAGTAGCCCCGTGATTTATCTCTTCCATGTTGACCCTGAGACGGGTTGACGAGGGCGCTAAGGGCGAATGAATCATCTTTTACCACCCAGATTCACAACTAATAAGCATTTTTTAAACTTAATTCATGTCAACAAAGTAGCAGAAATAAAGTTTTATTTGTGAATAAATTGGGAAAATGTTATGCAGATCAATCCGACGTGACTTTTTATATTTTAAATGATTATAACTTTTAGCTCGGGATTTAAAATTATACTTTGTCGGTAGTCACATATACATATTTCAAAAATCTATATTAATTATTGGGAAATACGTAACCATCAACTTTTAGGTCCAAATTTTACCGTTTAAGTTTTCATTCGAGCGATTAAAGATTTTATTAATATTTTTGATAATTACCGTTTTCATAGTATTTATGATAATTATGATATTTCTAATATTTATGAGTCCTAATTAGTCTAAATTAACGTTTTATTTTATTAATTTCAATGTGGAGTTAAGATCTCTTTTATTTTTCTACCATATTAGAATTGAGATTCATATTTTGAAATTTCTTTTCTTTCTTAGTTTTAGGATCTAAATAAGAAAGATTTTTTTTTTCTCTCTTCTTATTTTCTTTCTAATTCTCCTTAAGTTCGTAGAATAATCATTATTTTTTTAAGTATCCAAATGATTTATCTTATTGTGCCTTTCAGAAATTATCTGTGTATGTGATGGAAAAATTTACTATATGCAATCCTCCATAAGATTCTAGCCCCCGGGTTATGTTACAGTGGTAGGGTAACTAATCGTTAATCCAGGCATCCATGGTTCGATCCCCAGCTACGATGCATTTTACAGGAATTTTTTCTCCAAATGGGGCGCAAACCCTGGGACGCTGGACTTCTAGATTGCCCACCGCGAGCGCTTCCCGATTTATCCTGGTAACCGGTAGAAAACTTCTGTGGAACCAGACTGATCATCCCAGATTCAATTTATCTGCTAGAAGACAATTTCCCACATTATGTAATAAATAACAACAATAATTCAGGCATAAACATTTGAATGCATGCATTGTGTACTCTTTGCTCATCCACCTTTTTTTTTTTCTGATAACTGTTTATTTAAGTAAATTGAGAGGAGAAGATAATATATCTTTTAATAATAATAAGAAGAAGAAGATAACAAGAGCAAGTGAGAAGCATGTGAAGTAATCAAGGTAACAAAGTACAAGCTGGCAGAGAGAGCAATAGAAAGAGGAGAGTAGGCGAGCACACTCTTGTTAAACAGAAAGATGCTCCCAAGTTAGCATCTTGATGTATAAAGTGAACAGCCAAGTGGTGGTAATAATAAATAAGCTGATCAATGGGGTCGGAAATCAGTTGTTAGGTCTCTTGGTTGCATCAGGATTACGAATTATTAGGCCATCACTCATTGTCCTTCACGGATGCATCCTCGATTGACCTCCGCAACTAATTCACATATTCAATGAAAGTTAAAGTGAAAAAGAATGAACATATGAAAGATGAATAGCTCTCTCTTATGGATTATCAGGCCCTTTGTGAATGCTGCTCTTCATGAATGCATCCTTTGATTGGTCTCCTCTCAAGTTGGTGTATATCTAATGCAAATGTGAATTCAATAGCATTAGCAATGTCTAGGCATCCGGAAGATTGCTCTTTATGAATGCATCCATGATCAATCTCATAACAGTTTAGCGAATCTAATGCAAGTGATGTAAAAAGATGTCTAAGCAAAGAATAGATGCATAGTTCTATGATGAACTATTAGGTCATCAATCATTCCCCTTCACGAATCCACCCTGCAAATCTAATGCAAGTTCAGATGAAACTTGATCCGGTCGGGAGTTAAGCCGATCCGATAAGAATCCCGGTTGGGCAAAGACGGCTGAGCGCACAAGGGATCCACCTAGCCTGATGGATGCACTCGAGAATACATGGATCTGGTTCGGTCGGCGATAGCCGGTCGGATATGTCCGGTCGGTTGAATCCAATCGAGAGGCTTTAGTCGGGCAGATAGAGAACACGTCTCCCGTTTGAAAAGGTGTAGACGAGTTCCGGGTGGACAATCCTGGTCGAGCATTCCCGACCGGAAAAACCAATCACCATGCCACATAAAATCACTTACCCCCGCTTTGAATGACTCACGATCTGTATCCAGCTATCTGGTCGGACATACCCGACTGGCCGATCAGACATACCTGACTGGCTAGTCAGACTGGCTAGTACCAGGAATGACTGAACCCGCTCAAGCCACTCGCTCACCCAAGAGTCAATTGATAGCCGAATGATCGAGCATCACCGAGTGACCACTCCTGATCAGTCGGCCAATCAGTATGGAGTCATAGTCACCGCGCCTAATAAGATAAGCCAAGGTGACCCCACTGTCTCAGTAGTTTAATTATGATCAGACTTTTAAGATCTTCCATATGCTCTCATTATGAGGAAAAGACACCTACCATAATCATATCCCCCAGTGCATAAGACAGACCCTTTGGCGGTCCTGTAAGATCCTCGGGGAGACTAAATCTGCCAGGAAATTGTGTCGGAAGATTGATTCTTAATGAGACAAGATAGCCCCGACAAGACAGGGGGTCTCTTCCTCACCTATATAAGGCCCCTTGGGTGTCTCAAAAGGGAGATCCCGCTGCTGAAATATTTCCTTTTCATCCTCTGCTTCCTGTGTCCCCATTTTGGGTCCGACTCCGACTCAACCCTATCCTGTTAGCCTTTGATCTCGACCCTGACTCACACGCCGCCGCAACTTGTCTGTCTGACTGGGTCATCTCTATCTGATCAAGTCATCTGAGAGAGAGCCTTCTCCGCTTGTGGACAGGATCAAAACTCAATAGAGATTAGGTTAGATTTTGACAGTCATCTAGCCAACATTAGGACTGTTTGAGCACATGAAATGCATCATTCACTACCCTTCAATAGTGTGACTTTGCAATTTAGCGAATTCACTTCAATTCAATTCAAGTTCAAACGGGAAAAAAAAAAGAATGAGGATTACGTCACATTTTTTAAGCGTACAAAAAATGCATCATTTTTGTCTTGACTTTGATGTCGTGGTGTTTGTGAAGAAAGATGGATAAGGGGCACACAAAAAAAAAGAGCATAAAGTCTTTTAAGTTGATTCTTGTTTTCTCTATGATGTTGACGTGGTTTAGTAAAACATAAATCTACACTGCCTTGGCTTTTGTTTTATGGTGGAAAGTGTGAAAAGGAAGCATGAATCTACAGTTGCAAATAAGATTTTTTTTTTTTAAATATAGACATATATCATCAACTTTTCTTTTGACATTATAGTCTGCTAATATTTCTTTTCTATACTAAAGATGCTTGATTGGACTCTCAACATTGAACTGTTTTCATAACACAAGGCTTATATCTCAAATTGGTTTATAAACAGTTTCTAACTCATAAACATAAACCTCTCTTTTGCATTATTTTAACCAAGGATACAAATTCAAAGTAAATTGTATGCGTCAAAATGAAATTCCAAATAGAAATGAGTGTGAGAAATAACAAAAGTGAAAGGGACAGAAGCTTCAATAACTAGCAATTGACAGAAGTAAAAAGAAAAAACAATTACCTCCTCTCACTCTTGATGGGGATCCAGCGTGAAGATGTTAATTTGTTTTCTGTGGCAGTTCCAAGAGAATAAATGTTAAAGGCAGGCACAGGACATAAAATGTTAAATGGATTACAGTACCTTAGAAGAAAATAATAATCCAAGCAAACAAGAAATGGCAAGAAAATAAAGAAACAAGTAGTTTTTTTGTTTCCTTTTCATCAATGTCGTGTGTATTAGGATTGCAAAATGCAACATGGAACATTCATACTCTTTTACCAAGTCGAGGCAATGTTTAGAGAGTCGCATCACTTATAATATCAAGTCAATGATGTTTCCTGTACAGGATTCTTAAATGTAAGCATTCAACCAAACTATGTGGCTTGTAATCTCTGCCTCTGCCAGGAGTTGTTCTGAGAGACTGCCAAATAACTCATTTCCTGCAAGAGTGGAGGGTTGATGACCATCATTGGCGTAGCAAGATCATCAGACAACCTAACTTTCACTTTGCAGTATTCCTGGCAGATGGCACACCAATGCATGCCGAATGAACCAAACAAGGATCGCAAGGAGAATTCTGGCATCACAACACAGAGGCTGCATGACTTATAGCATTTTGGTAAACAAAATAAAACTCAAAAGCTCAAAAATCATATGAGAAGGACAAATGAGCCCCATTTGTTTAATAGGCATTTTAATCTTAGGTATTTTTTACATATGATATTCGAACTGTAGTTCATCTTTATTTATGGCCTTGCCTTGTATTTGTGCCAAGGACAATACAGACCATGGCGAATAATATAAGGGTATATGATCCTGTCGACATGTGAAGTGAGTTCTCACTCGGGTGACTCGGTCTGACCAAGATGACCTTAGTTGCTAGGATGTGTGGGTCGGGGTCGGATTTGGATGCGAATAGAACGCAAGTCACTCGGATCGAACCAAAACAGAGAGCACAAAGGGAGGCAAAGTTTCCAAATGGCAGCAACCCCTTTCTTTGAGGCCTAAAGGGGGTTTATATAGGAGAAGAGGAGACCCTCTGTCATGTCAGAGCAGTCCTATCTCATTAAGAGTAGATCAGTGTCAGACTGGGTTAGTGGCAGCTTTAGCTGCTTGGTGAGACTGTCACAGCCGCCTGACAATCTGTAGGAGCTATCCCCTCTGACCCCATTAATGCTTAGCAGTGCTGTCAGGTAATGATTATGTCAGAGATTTGACAGATACTTACTGTTGAGGTGGCTCTTTAATTACTTAGACTCATCCGGTCGGACCATATCGACTTGCAGCCGGGATCGGTTGGGCCATCTTGGTTTCTCAGTTATCTCTGTTCTTGAGGTGGTTTCGAAGTGTCCGACTTTTAGTGGTCGACCTCGAGTGTCTGACCCCGGGTGACCGACCTCGGGTACCCGGCTCCGAGTGGCCGACCCCGAGTGCCTAACCTCGGGTGACCGGCTTCGGGTGCCCGGCCCTGAGTGGCCGACCCCGAGCGCCTGACCCCGAGTGACCGACCTCGGGTGTCCGCCCCTGAGTGGCCGACCCCGAGTGCCTGATCCCGGATGACCAACCTCGGGTGTCCGGGCCCGAGTGACCGACCCCGAGTGCCCGACCTAATTTGAGCCTGACTGGGGATTCGTGTCCAAATGACAGTGGCCAAGCCTTGGGTCCGCTTATCTCGGTTTTTCATTCCCCTTCGCTATATGCGTCTGGCTCACCTGACTTAGGTCTTCCCTACTTAATTCTATTCGACCCGGACCCACTCCGACCGGGCCCTTGATCTTCTCTGAAAACTACTCGCTCGGATCAGTATACATGAGAGACCACATACACATGATAAAAGACACTTGAAGATGTAAATCTTAAGGCAGTCGTTAGTTAAAAAACAAGCATTCATTGTTCATCCTTGGTTCAGTTACATTTAAACCATTTTTATGTTCCACTTTTTCCCAATAACCTTATTGTGATTTACCTCCATGAAGAAACTATATTATGGACCACTTGAAAACACATGGCAAGAATTCCCCAATACTTCGATACTAAGATTTTTTTTTTTTTTGACAGTCAAGATTCGTGAGATTAACTACACAAAACTTGACAATAGAACAGAAGTTTTCTGTTAATTTTTGGAAGCATTCATCCTTGAACTAGACTTTTCCCTGTTTTGACACATCAGTTTCTTTCATCCAAGAAAGCGATCCTTGGTATAAGTTTTGCGTCTAAATTTATGGAAATTCAAGTATTTTTGCAATTTGTTCAATTAAGTGTACAAATGGTGTATGTTTCCACACATGTGTTTATGATGTGTTTTCATATCGTGACTGTTTCGGATAACTATCTAAGCTCTACAGCAAGTTAAATAACAAGACAATAAGAAGTGTTGCTATTTTAATCTTCTTATCTCTGATATCAGACTACTTAATGCAATTGCAGAGAAAAATTATGTGCCTAGGTTCTTTGAATAACTTCACACTACTTGTTCCAACTGTTAGCAAACTAAAAAGAGATTCAATGAGCAATTTCTAGTAGAATGTGAAATTCGCATGAGATGAGGAAAGATGATGATGGAGGTGGACGTTGAACAAGTATCAAAACACTGTGCTACCTGCTTCACTGACAGCATTTATTGGGACATGTAAATTGCATCGTACCTTCTGCTTTGACTGGAATTTAATCCAAGCAAAAAAAAATGATGGAATAAGATCCACCAACTGACCCCATTGCCTCATTGTTGTATTGCACACAAGGGTCACATAGTGAGAATGTGCTAAACACGGATGACTTCACCATGAAAAGACATAAAATCAAACAATGGTGTAGATGATTAAGATTACATAACATAATGGAAATGTAGAATTTGATCAAATAACCAAGAAAAAAAATGCCATACTTACACGTCGTCTCTGCAAGAGTATTGGTAGCACCTGATTAAGATAGTAATCAGTAGTAGGTTTTCTTGGAGGATTTTCGATTGACATCTTTTGGTCGGAAAATCGCTGCAAATAAAAAGATAATGAGATTTAGATCTCATCATTCCACTAGAGCAATGCGATCCATGGCGCAATCGTCGACCTCGAGCGCTTCGCCGTCGCATCGCCATTGACGCAGAAGCATTGAGGAAGGAGGAGGTCTTGGCGGTGGAATACAGTGATGGGGATCCACTCGATGGACGACTGGCGATGGCGGAAGGCATTTTTTAGTCCCACATCTGCGAACTGCAAGTTGCCAAAGCGAGCGGACTTCTATAAGAGCGAGGCGTGGTCCTCCTGTGACTTATACTTGGACGGGGTTGGCGAACGAACAAAAACGTTCGTGGGCCTAGATCAGCA
Organism: Boesenbergia rotunda; assembly: GCA_024364735.1. Taxonomy (NCBI): domain Eukaryota; kingdom Viridiplantae; phylum Streptophyta; class Magnoliopsida; order Zingiberales; family Zingiberaceae; genus Boesenbergia; species Boesenbergia rotunda. The sequence goes on along the minus strand of JAGFNQ010006533.1, from coordinate 7,209 downwards.
GCTTCCATTGCACGCAGGAGTGTCGGTTTACCGTTTCACCAATTCCGAAAGTGGACCTCATAATTTGTGATAGAGGGGGACTGCTCATCCTTGGTCCCTACCAATATTTAAATTAAATTTTTTATATTTTAAATTTTGTCTATTTTTATAAATGCATATTTGTATTAAAACATTTAAAATGTAAGACTAAATAAAAGTCTAATAATCATTTTAGTAGTTATATTTTTTAAAGAAAAGAATCATTGGTAAATAAAAACTTTGTTCGTTTTAATAGTGCGTGACTAATTTTCAGGTGGTAAATTGTCATAATAATTTTTTGATCTTGCATGCACTTTTCAAATAATTTTTTTTTTATTTTTACTCCTAAGATCATCCACTTTTCATATAAGTTTTTTTTATTTTTACTTCATAGAATTGAATATAAAAGAGTAAAAATTGAGTATATTTCAGTAAAAATTTAGTATAAAAGAGTAAAATTTGAGTATAAAAGAGTAAAAATTAAGTACATGAATTATTGATGTGGTGGATGCAACGTGTCATATTCAATTTTTTAACTTTTATACTCAATTTTTTTCAAATAATACTCATCAAATATCCCATAAGGGACTGCACGCAAAGAAAAGTTTGTGTAGGGATTGCATGTAAAGTTGATTTGGTAAGTAGGGAGTTTAGAAAAATTTACCCCTATTATAAATGTCAAACTATGGATGCGAAATGAGAAAAATACTAAATTCTGTGGGTGAAGTGAGAAATTGACGGGCTGGAAAGTTACCTGTAACGCCGCTTGTATCGGAAAGTCTGATATATATCACATAACGTATCAACGTTTTTTCTCCTAAAATGGTTGTTCTTCCTCCAAATCTCATCGGCCTTCCCTGGTGCGAGCCTCGTCCACTTGCTGGTCTCTCAGCGCTCCTCTTCTTCTCCTTCCAGTCGCAGGGTCGTCGCGATCGGGTTTCCTTTTTCGTGATCTGTTTCGGAATTGTGGCATCGGCTGCAGGGGACCATTTCTCGGATCAGACGGGCGTCGGTTCATCTGCTTGGACGGATCGAATCTCCGCGACGCGCCTGACTCTTTCTGTCTGGGGATGGTATCGTGCTATTTTGTTTTGCAATGGCCTTGGTTCTCCTGTGATCTTGATCGTGTCCAATTGTTGGGAATCCGTCTGTTCGAGCTCTTTGAAATCTAGATTTTTTTGTAAGGGGGATGGAGTAGGTGAAGAATCTATCTTTCTTCTTTGTTCAGGAACTTTCTGTTTTTGTGTTGATTTGAAATACGTTTGAACAAAAAACGGAATTTATCACTTACCGAGAGGTTGATTTTGATAGCACATTCGAGCTACTTAGCAAAGTGAATTTTGTCGTGACTTTATTTGGACTGTGGTCGTGAGCCGAACGCATGTACACTTAGGCTTTCTTGAAAAGGAGATATGCAGGATTCTACTGATCAACATCAAGTTGTAGACTCACCAAGAGGAACACTGCAGCAATCTCTTCGCCGTTTGAGTGGCAAGAAGTCCCCGACAGTAAAAGGTCAGCTTTCATCTCCAACTGTGTTTCCTGAAAAAAGAGGCAAGGCAAAATCATTGAAGAAGACTGATGCCAGTATCGCTACTGAAGATTCTGAGAAAGCAAAGCCACATGAACACAGGATCGATATCGGTGATGAAAAATCTGATTTGTTAGGATATGTAATTTTCAGCGGGAAGCTTACTTTGGATAAGAAGGTTAAAAGTTCCAGTGTTGATCAGCAACAGCAGGCAGGAACTTCAATCTCTAATGTATTTGAAGCAAAACTTACAAGCAAAGCCCTGATATGGGGTTCTAGTTTTCTTAGCATCAATGAAATTGTTTCTGTAAGTTGGTTGCTCTATTAGGTTACTCTTACTCATTTTTTAATTAAAAACCCCCTTATTTTTAGTTGTAATTATTTAGGTATCTTACCACGCTGGTGTAAGATATTTCACTATCCATGCATACCCTACTAAAAGGAGATCATGTGGGCTTTGTTGCTTTCTGAAACCACAAAGAGTTCAAAAGGATTTCCGCTTCTTAGCTTCTAGTTCACAAGAAGCTTTGCAATGGGTTCAAGGTTTTGCAGATCAGCAATGTTCAATTAATAGTTTACCTCATCCCATAACTTCTAAAAAGCAGGAACCTGACATTGTTTCTGATGAGCCTCTGTTTGATCTACCATACATAAGATGTAGAGGTCCACCAAGCATTCTTGTAATACTTAATCCTCGTTCTGGGCATGGCCGATCAAGTAAAGTTTTTCATTCAAAAGTTGAACCAATTTTTAAGGTGTGTGCAATACCATGATCATTTATTCTATTACATGACAAGATGTGTTGCATTTTCAAATCATCAAAGCCTGTACTTGATGAAGGGCATAACTTGAAATTTCTCATCTATCCAAAATTGGTAACAGCTTGCAGGCTTCAAGATGGAAGTAGTTAAGACCACATATGCTGGACATGCAAGAAACCTTGCATCCACAGTCGACTTCAGCACATGTCTTGATGGTATGTTGCTAAGTTGATTCAACCTAATTATTCTTCCAGCCCCTTGCTCCTTATTGTCTTTAAAATCTTCTTCTAGGAATTGTTTGCATTGGTGGTGATGGAATTGTCAATGAGGTCAGTTATTTGTTTCACATCCTGTGTTTTCTTATATATTCCTACTTGAAATTCTGTTTATATAAGTTATGAGAGAAACAATAATAGCCTACTGAATAAAGAGAATGCATCTTTGGTAAACTAAAAATTGAGAACAACTTCACTAGTCTAGTAATCAATACACATGCATGTGGTCTCTTCTCAGATGCGCAAGATATGGAATCCACATAAAGACTGCTATTTTTGTGATGGTGAATGGGCTGGATATGAAAATTGGGGTCAATGTTCAATTAGAAATGAGTCAAACTGGAGGTCACTGCTTCAACTGAGTTCAGGGAAATGAATGCACGTTTATGATTGGGAGCTGAGAATTATTCATATTTGAATGCCTGTGTTACAATGCAATTGTTTAGGGTGCAAGCTAATTCTATAGTGCTTAATTTGTCTACAAACGATTGTCTGTGGTTTAGGATAATAAAAAATGCTCTTAACAGATTTGCTGGAAAGTTCTGCTAATACCCAATTCCAAGTTTAATACCAAAATAAAGAAAGAAAATTTTCATGAAAAGCAATAATTTAGTGATTTAGAAGATGAATAAATTAAATCAGTATACTAGATTCATGATGACGAACCAAATCAGCATATCTGGTCCTATTGTACTGGAGAACCACCAATTACATTTAAATATTCTTATGCATATTTACCAGATTTCTCAGGATAAAGTCATATGCAAATGAATTGAGAAATTTTCAGCTTTCTGGCATCACTTTACCCACCTTTAAAGATATTTAATCTGAAACTTAGCTCTCCCAAGAAGTTCTTGTGTTTGATAATTTCCTAGTATGTTTCCATGATTTCAGAAAAAGAATGTTAAATTGTAATTAAGCAAAGACAATATTACTTTCTTATTATAAACTAGGCATTTCTTGTAACAAATCTACTAATGTGGTAAGTTAACTAATTTACATGTATAGAGGTTCGATGCATTAACCATTCGGCCTTCCAATTTTTTCTCAATGGTTTTATTGTAAGCTTTACTTTATTTTCCAACCAATATTTTTCCTCTAATATTTGCATGCTTCTCAAATGATCAAATCTACTTTGTAAGTTACAGAATGTTAACATTAATGGGAAATTGTTAGGTACTTCCCTCTACCAATGTATGTTATTCATCAATAAAAAAATTGAAAGCTGATCCTTAGTATTTAGTGGGTTTTACATTTGAGTTCCTAGGTCCATAATATGCTCCTGAGACTAATTCAAATATATTATTGAAACTCATCTTTTTACAAATATTCTCACATCTAGAACTCCTTAAGAGATTGATTTGTAAATTTGCTAGCTATTGGATCTTAAGAAACCATTGACAATTTTATTGGATTTCACTCTTTAAAATGAAGAGTTGATCAATCTCTATATATGTTGTCTTCTTATAGAAACTAGACGGCAGGACTATAGGCTATAAGAGTATAAGGATGGCAACAATTTTTGAGAGATTGTTTCAACTCATTTTAACTTATTTCATCCAAACGAGCTCACATGTTAGTGCCAATACTTTGCCCTTGCACTTGATCTAGCTACAAAATGTGCTTCTTACTCTTCTACAAGATTACTTCTCAGAAGAACATGTGATCATTTCTTTGTAGGAGAGTTTTCCCAATCAATAGGGGTGAAAATTTAGGTGGTTGTTTTAACCATGTCAATATAAAAGTATAAAAAAAAATAATTTTACATGATCTAATATTAATAAAACGTTCTAATACAATAAAATATGTAACAAAAAATGTCATTAAAGTTATTAAAATTAATTTAATTTTGTAAACGAATTTTTTTCTTCTTAGTTATATGTTTCGGTCATGCTTGTCATTTCTGGTTTTGTCTTGTTTTTAACTAATTGGGATAGGTTGTGTTATTAGGTCATATCCAATATTGTCATCCTACCAATGAATATTAGCGTACCCCACAATTTGGAGATGATCTCATCAAAATAAGAAACTTTATTTGGAGCATTGTTATGATACCTTAGAATTCTTAGGATTGCCTCTCAGTGATCATTCATAGGGTCTTACATTAACTGCAAATGAGATTTTTGATCTTCTACACTCCATTATAATCAACAGGGTGCTAAAAGGCTTGAAAAATAGTGTCAGGATGTATCGAAGTGGTAGTCGAGGTGTATCGAAGTGTTAGTCGAGGCATTGAACATTTTGAATTGAGTGGAGCTCTAGATAATTCACCAATCAAGATGATGACATCATGACAACTATTTCCTTTTTAACAAAACATAGGAATTCACTGAAGGATTTGGTTGCAACCCAACCCAATAGATCAATCACTGCTTGATGATAACTGATGTACGACCAGTCACCAACTATAGAAATTGAATGACAGAGATGACAAGGATTAGGTCAACTGTTCGTGACTCGGAGAATTTTCAATTGTGATGCATTTACATTCTCTGGACACCCACTCTCGCTTATTAGAGGAGTCAGTGAACTCAAGGATGTGCGGTGCTGATGTGGAGTTCCTTGTGGCAACCGAGCGGTTAACAATTTTTGCAAGGAGACATGAGATGTTCAATGCAGTGATATGGTGGTGGACAATACTGTAGGAGATAGTGCGTTCAAGGATGTGTATGAGTTTGGTCTTTTGCTTTCCTTGTGGCTGGATCTTGGAATTGTGGAGATGGCAGATGTGGGACATGGTCTGAGCAGCTTGCTACTCATTTGCAAAGGAGGGAGAGGAGATGACGATTTGGTTCTTAGTGCCTGAAATTATCTCACACACACAAGGACAACATGCTGTAAAAAGGGAAGGCAACACACGAAGATGAGGCAAACGTGATGGGGATTGCTGTTGTACCATGTTAACATTAATGGGAAACTTTTACAGATCATGACACTAGGTGGTGCCTTTTACCTATCTATATTGTTTATCACTTGTAAAATTACAAGTGAGTCCTTTGTATTAGGTGAATTTTACATTTGAGTGTCTAGGTCCATGACACAAAACATTGATGCTTAAAGCATTCTGCCTTCATCCTATTTATGTATGTATTTAGCATAAGTGTTGGATATAGATATGGTACTCTCAGCTGAATGATCTATGCCTAAACTTTCAGTTACTCTTTGATCACATATGAATACCTTTATTTTTCCCCTTTGTAATATTGCCTTTTTTTGCTTAAAAATCTCGCAGAGCCATTTTCTCACCAAGCATTGATTATTTCTAAATGCATAGTTTTGTGATAGCACAGGTTCTCAATGGGCTTCTAACTAGAGAAAATCAACAGGAAGCAATTTCCATGCCAATAGGTGTGATTCCTGCCGGTTCTGACAATTCACTTATTTGGACTGTTTTGGGAGTGAGAGATCCCATCTCAGCTGCAATGGCTATTGTCAAGGTACTGCTGATAGTTATTATGGTAATAACAAAAAATGAAAACAAAGATTGTATTGGCTTTTATCAAATCTGTTAGCATGCAGTGTCCAGAAGATTATGAAAAATTTATTAAGAAAAAAATTTTCTGGTGAATTCTCAAAAATTGTACAGGTAGTTTTACTCAATGTCGCAGATATTGTGTTGTTTCAGTCTGCATGGTGAAACATCTTGTTTTGTTGGTTGACCAAAATTGACACTATATCAGGCATTAAAGTAGTACAGCTCCACAAATTATTTTTCATAGTGAAGAGTTTTGGTACTTCATCAAAATATTATTTTCAGGAATTAGTGAAGGTCATGTGGTTTGTTCGTTAACTGTTCCTTTGAAGTAGTTTTAGTATAATTTTCAATAGTGGGCTTAATATCTTGATTCAACCTAGGTTGATGGTACAAAAAAATACGAGAAATATAAATTGGTTTCTTTATCTTATAAATTTATACCATTAATTGTCATGATTACAGGGTGGACTCACTGCCACTGATGTTCTTACTGTCAAATGGATCCAGAATGGCATTACTCATTTTGGAACAACTGTTTCATACTTTGGCTTCCTGAGTGATGGTAACATCATAAATTTGGTTTGTTTTCTATATTTTATTTTCCTATCATTCTTGTACAATTGATCATGCTCCAATACCTATTGTCCTTTGGGCAATCTATACGCTATGCTTCCATGCAGACAATCCTTATGCATTCAGTAGTGACATAATGAAGTTGGTAGTAGCAAAATTGACCTCTCTTGAAATGTGCTATTTCTAGTTGTGTTATGGAGATCCTCCTAATCTTACCTGTTAAATTTTTTTGAATCAATCTATGTATTTAAGTCCACAATATTTGTCTGGGACTGTAACTAAACCTTAAATATTCAAACCCAAATAGATATATGTCTTATAGCTCTCTGCCTAGTCTTCAACATTAATACATTGAAAAGCATTTGTCCCAATATATTATTTGGGAAGGACTGTTCAACTACAATAATCATAGATCACTTGAGAGCATTCGATATGAAGCTAGAACTTTTGTCGAGGGATCAGCTGTTAGCATCTCCATTAGTTAATATGTATTGTCATTTTCATTCATATACAGACTGAATCAAACTAAGACCAATTGAATGTATAAATTAAGTTTGAATTTATTTTTGGGATGTC
>JAGFNQ010006532.1:0-23400 GCA_024364735.1 Boesenbergia rotunda | reverse complement strand
ACAGGCAACCCTCTAGGCCGGAGACCCTACGGGTTTTTCCCACACCTGACGGTGGGTTTTTTGCGTTCCCCAGATTCGAACCTTCGACCTCCGGGACAAGTACAAAGGTTCCTTGAATCTGGTAGCCAAGTGAGCGACTCACTTGGCTACCAGATTCAAGGAACCTTTGTACTTGTCCCGGAGGTCGAAGGTTCGAATCTGGGGAACGCAAAAACCCACCGTCAGGTGTGGGAAGACCCGTAGGGTCTCCGGCCTAGAGGGTTGCCTGCGGGGACCAGAGAGGCCGAGTTCACTACATTGACACTTGCTCCCTACAGTTATAAAACCATTGAGCAATTTTTCTCCTTGTATTTTTTATTAGTCCGGTAATTGAGAGTTCTCGAGTCTTCTTGAACAATGCATTCAGGCTTTCAGAACAATTCGTTGCCAATATTGAATACCTTCTACCAAGGAAATATGCATTTGCTCATTTTGAAGGATATAAATTTTGAAGTCATTTATAAGCACTAAATGTGTTTCTAATATAGTCTGCATGATTCGATCAAATTATAGAATTGTATTCGCTTTAGCTGCAGTCCAAAATAGTCCTAATGCAGGTCTGTCATAAGTATCTATAACCATAGTATAAGACAAGTGATAACAACATAATCCATGGTAAGTAATAGGGTAAACCTTACTCATTGCAAATAATATTCCATGATGTCTATCAGATATAATTGTCATATTTGATAGATCAACTGTAAGGAATATCTTTTTCCAATCTCGATCGATATAACTCTTTCCTTGCAAAAATATCAATTTTCAAAAGCAACTTTTGAATTCATTTTTACATGCATGCCTCTATCTGGGATTCTGAGCAATAATGCTACGTCTTTGCATGTGAAGGTCACACCTACATTGTGAAATGTAAAGATATTAACTAGTAATCCTTTAAGTGAAATTTCTGATATGTTAAGGAAAGATACAAAAGGGCTACTGCTTAAATTGCTAATGTATTTTTTTTATGGAGTTTCACCCCTGATACTCTTTTCCATGTCTCTTACCCTTTGGGAAAGTTTAACAAAAGAAATCTATAAAATGACCCAATATATTCATTCAATTATAACTTATGCTGGATATGTACATTTTTTCCAACGGTTGATGTAGATATTTGAATTTCCTATAGTATAGGAATAAAACATTCAACCTTTGTAAATGAACAAATAAATAACAGTCAAACCAAGTAACACTTTTTAATCAATTCATTTGGATAAATTTAACAAACTTAAATACAAACTAAATAGGACAACCAGTAGTCCTAGTAATTGATTGTGCACATCAAAATATTTATAAATATCATTCCTAGTAGATGATGGTACTGAGATATTGTAATTTTTTTCACTAAGATCATTTACCTTCAAATCAATCATATAAATTTTATAAAACTAACTTAAACTAAGTATACAAATATATATATTTTTTGATTATATTTTGTTAACTAATAAAATTTATTATTGAAGATGATGAGTTCTTTGACATTTCAGAAGTTGAAGATTGAAGATAAAGTGTCCTTTTGGCCAATGGGGGATGACGTGGTCGTCGATGAAGCACTGAGAGATATCGTTCAAGATTGTACATGCCAATGAGGCCAGAGCTCATCTAGTGAAAGCATCGGTGAACACTTAATGGAGTCAGTCCGATGAAGTATAAGTTACTGTACTGGAAGTAAATGATGGAGATGATGAATTATCAAATTGCAACCCACGATGACGATGATAGGGAGAAGATGTCGACACCTGTGAAAATAACATGAGCGTAAAAGGGATGTACCGGAAGAAGTTTCGGTGGAACTCTCTCCGACGCTCAAGTCAGAACTCCTTCTTTTTGGGAGAAAAATAATGAACCAAAGTATTCGAGTTCTCAAAACTTATCCCCTTTACCTGGGTGACGAAGCATCCTATACATCTGACGTCTTCTCCCCACGTATCTCCATCTCTTCCTCCACGTTTCCTGGTCATCGGTTATTTGATAGTTGTTCTCCTCTTAATAATGACTGATAACGACCATCATGACTATTAAGGTCATCATTACCATACGTTACAAGCAATAATTACCTGTTAAATTTTCTGTTCTAGAAGGAGGGGAGGATACTTGAAGCTTTGCGTTCCTATCCCTACGCTGCTCTTTGGGCTTCACTCTCCCGAGTCAGTCTAGGAATTTTATCTCCCGGACTGACCTCGGGGGCCTTCGTCCATTTTCCCGAGATACTTTCAGGAGCTCGATACCCCAGTCTGACCTCAGGGGTCTTCCTCCATTCTCCCAAGATAGTCTCGGGAGCTCGATCTCCTGATCTGACATCGGAGGCCTTTTTCATCCTTTCGAGATAGTTTCGGAAGCTCCAACTCTTAATCTGACCTTGGGTCATTAACTGGGTGGATCACATACTATGTAATTTTCTTGTGCCACATGTCTCATTACTCATCGCTATTAGTTAGCTTTTACATTGTTTTCACCGGTGGAAATTTGGATTTTTAGTTTTTTTTATGAAGTAGGAGCAAAGAGGTGACGATATTTTAAAACAAGCCAGTAGTTCGATGACACACCTTAGAAACCCCTTTAATAATTGCTTCGGACGAACCTCAGATTTTTACGGTTTTTGTCAAGGGTAAAATGGGAATTTAATAGGGGAGGCTATGTGATTTGGACATGCATTTCCAAAATGCCATGCGATTCAGGGAAAAAACAAATTAAAACCAGTAAATCACCGACATTATAGATATTTATCAAACTCTTAAAAAATAAGAAGAAAATAATTAAAGACAAAATAAAAGAAATAATAAAATATTAAAATTAAATAATTTATCCCAACAGCATTATCCTATTAAAAAAAAGTTACCATCATCTTACTATTTAATAATTTTTTTCATTCTATCCAATGAATACCATATTAGAAATGTCATCATATTAAAAAAAATTATAATTCAACAAAAACATATTATACATTTAAAGGATTTTAAATTTTGTTTGGAATTTTAGAAAAAAATCTTTCTTTAATATATATAATAATAATTTAATCAAATATTCGAATAGAAAATTTTTTATTTAAAATTTCAGAAAAAAAACTTTCTTTAGATATATAATAATAATAATTTAATCAAATTTTGAAGTGGGATATAATAAAATTCTATCTGACTCCATTTCATATCCAAACTTGAAAGTCATGATGGGTGTTACCTTCATCAAGTTTAAGCATTAAAATTTAGCAAAGTTAGTATATCCGTTCTCTCCACAAAGTAACTATAACATTTTGACTAGTAACCTCCGTAATTTACTTTCTCCATGTTGATCCTGAGATGGATTGACGGAGGTGTTGGAACGAATGAATCGCTTTTTCTCACTTTGAAAATCTATGTATTTGATTATTTAATTATTTAATCAAATTTTTCAAAAAATTCCTTCATGTCCTCTCCATTTGGATAATACATTGTATACACCTTCCAAATTAAAGAAAATTAGGAGGCGTTTGGTTTATTTTATTTTCTATTTTTATTTTTTAGAAAATTATATTTTTTTATTTTCTGAAAAATAATTTTCTTTCATTCTTTAATTTTTCAGAAAATGTTATATCTTTTTCTGGAAAATAAGAATGGAAAATACAAACCAAATACGTTTTCCAGAAAATCATATTTTCTATAGAAAATAAAAATGAAAAATAAGCTTACCAAACACCCCTTTATAATCTCTGTTATGGTGCAGCGGTAGGGCAACTAGTCGTTAACCCAGGCATCCACGATTTGATCCCCAGCTACGGTGCATTTTGTAGGAATTTTTCTTTCAAATGAGGCGCGAACCTTGGGACGCTGGGCTTCTAGACTGCTCACCGCGAGCGCTTCTCGATTTACCCTGGTGACCGATGAAAAATTTTTATAGGAGTCATCCCAGATTCAATTTTTCTACTGCCTTATTCATCATTTTTTTTCATTTTTTTTTACTTTTGACGCCTTCTCTTTTCCGAATTTATGATGATTAATCTCAATGTTCATGCTTCGGCACACACACCAACAAATTAATTCACAAGGAACAAATTGGTAGATAGTGCTAAGCTGTTTCAGTAATTGATCTGCCGGTGAATGATTGCCTGATTGATTGAAGATGATGCATTTATTAACAAAGAAAAGACTAAAAGATCAGCACAATCCACTCAACTCCCACCTTGCCAGTCACATACTTTGAACCCTTTTTAAAATTTTTTTTGTTTCAGTATAAAAGACATCGGTTAAAAGGATGCAAAGACAGAAAGAACATGGCGGGCCTAAAAGTCTAGAATCAAACAATAGTTTAAGAGGGCCATTGGCATTATTTGTTGTCTATATCCTTGAAAAACACTGGAATCGAATCGTTAAAGACTTAACAGGTGCATCATCCTTGTTATCTGGTGGGGTTGAATATCTCATGGTTGACACGTGGATTGAAAAATTATGTGTCAAGATTCACCGAGTCTGAACAATTCTCTCAGACTCCCGAGACCACCTCGAAAAAGTGGACTCCCGAGACCACCTCGGGCAGACCTACTCTTGAGACCTCCTCGGGAGGATGGATCCCCTAGGTCACCCTGGGAAGACAGACGCCCGAAATCACCTTGGGAGGACAGACCCCTAAGATCACCTCGGGAAGACAGACGCTTGAGACCCTCTCGGACCAAAGGACCCCGAGATCACCTCAGGGGAGCGGAGCCCGAGGATCATCCCAACATTAAGTAACCGTCCCCTTTTTTACGGATCTGCGGATAATTATTACCGATAATTATTGGATAATCATGACCTATAATATGCGGCCATTAAAGCCTTAATTATCGCAACAGCCTGGGTTTAATTACTGCAAGGACCGTTACAAAGGTTAGCCATAACTGTCAACTGAGGGGGCGTAGAGAAGAACGTAGGGACACGTGTGACCGCCGCCTCAGGTATATAAGGTACTCCAACCCCCCAGGTAAAGGGGTTACACTCATCTTACTCATACTTCTCCTTAGTTCTTTTCCTTCCATATACTCGAGTGCTGACTTGAGCGTCGGAGTGAGCTCCGCCGGAAAATCTCCGGCGTCTTCCCATTAACGCTCGTGTTAATCTTGCAGGGTGAGAGCTCCTTCCATTTCGTCATCATTCTCGTGGACTGGACTCTGGTGACTGGTCGTCCGCGTCGATTTCTTCCGGAACAAGTTTGGCGTCGTCTGTGGGAAACCATCAATCAAAGCACTAGAAGGACCATCGATGGCAGAGCTGGAGGGACAACTCATCATTCTGACGAAAGGGGAATTGGATCGCCTGGTGGCCAACACTGTCAAAGGTGCGCTCGACCAACATCAAATTGAGCAGGCCGCCTCACGGCGAGTGACTTTTGGGCAAGGGGAGATCCCCAGGATCTCTATCTCGCATCCTCAACAACGGAGGTCTGTCTCACCACCGGTGGGACACGCTGGAGCAGTTCCTGTACACCGGCTGGATTCTCTGGGAGATTTGGAGAAGGTCAACTCAGTAGCCTCCAGCGCACTGAGACAGGAAGAAGGACTAGGGAAGAGAGAGGAACTTAAGGTCTTCCAAAAGGCACCATCCACCCCTTTCTCACTGGAGATCATGGAAGATCCCATGCGGAAGTAGTTCTACGGGTCTGGAATTGCTGACTACGATGGGAAGACGGATCCTGAGGATCACGTTTGCAAATTCGATAATGCGGCCCTTTTGCACCAGTATACAGACACTGTTAAGTACCATGTTCTTGAACACATTGTCGGGAGCCGCTTAGAGATGTTTCCAAAGACTACCACAGGGTTCTATAAACTCTTTTCTGGAGTTTAGAACCGCGTTCTTGCATCACTTTACAAGCAGCCGTCGATACCAGAAGACGGCGTTGAATCTCTTCGCCCTTAAGCAGAAGGCGAAAGAACCTCTGAAGGATTATATAGATAGAGGTTCAATCGAGTGGTGCAGGATGTGTCAACCGCGACATCAGAGATCCTGGCCAGCGCCTTCACTCAGGGTCTCTCCGAGGGAGACTTTTTCCGATCATTAGTGAAGAAGCCGCCAACTAACTTTGATGACTTGCTGGGGCGCTCAGTTAAGCATGTCAATGTCGAAAAAGTGCAGCAGATCCGCCGTAAAGAACCAGCCGGAGCTCCTACGCCGATCCCGATCCGGTCGGAGAGAAAGGAACCACCAGCACCGGTCCGGGAGAAAGGAACCGCTTATAACTTGCTGGCAAGGCAAGAGTCTGGACACTCGGTCGGGCAGGACTCAGGGAGTGTGGGTCACCACACGTCCGACTGAGAGCCGATCCGAGGGGTGGTTGGGAGCAGATCCCGATTGTAACTCGTGTAGAGATGAGAGTTTGGACACTGGTTCAGGACGATTCTCAGGAGCGTGGGCCGCCAAGCGTCCGATTGGAGACACTGAACCGAGTGGGGCACGGAAGCTGGTTCGCTTATAACTTGCTGGCAAGGCAAGAGTCTGGACACTCGGTCGGGTAGGACTCAGGGAGCGTGGGTCGCCACGCATCCGACTGAGAGCCGATCCGAGGGGTGGTTGGGAGAGGATCCCGATTGTAACTCATGTAGTGACGAGAGTCTGGACACTGGTTCATGCCGATTCTCAGGAGCGTGGGCCGCCACACGTTCGATCGGAGACACTGAACCGAGTGGGGCACGGAAGCTGGTCCGCTTATAACTTGCTGGCAAGGCAAGAGTCTGGACACTCGGGTCGGGCAGGACTCAGGGAGCGTGGGACGCCATGCGTCCGGCTGAGAGCCGATCCGAGGGGTGGTTGGGAGCGGATCCCGATTGTAACTTGTGCGGAGACGAGAGTCTGGAACACCTGCAAGTGGAGTGAGGACCGTGCTTTTCCACTATCATTTGTATAGTACATTTGTATTACAAGTTTTCATTCGGCCACTCGGTAGGGCTGAAGGTGGATCGCGCTCCAGGGTCGATCCAACTTTAAAAGGTCCTCCCCATTGTGGCTTCAGCTTGCTAACATCTCCGACGGGTTTGATTCTTTTCCAGACCAGGTCCCTCACTTGGAATGCCCTCGGCAGCACCTTCCGATCGTACTTCTGTTTCATTTTCTGCCGGTACGCGAACATCCTGGTGGCTGTCTTGTCTCGGATTTCGTCGACCAAGTCCAGCTCCAGCCGTCTCCTTTCCGAGTTATCCTCGTCATAAGCTACCCGCCGGTCCGATTCACACCCGACCTCGACCGGGACCACGGCTTCACTCCCATAGACTAGCTGGAAAGGTGTGCTTCCAGTGGTTTCCTTAGGCGTAGTCTGCAGAGCCCATAAGACACTCGGGAGCTCATCCACCCAAGTTCCCCCTGCATGGTAGCTTGGTCTTCAATCCTTTAAGGATTTCCCGATTGGCCACCTCTGCTTGGCCGTTGCTCTATGGGTATGCCACAGAAATGAATGTCTGCTTGATGCCGTATTTTGAGCACCATTCTTGTATCTTCCGGCCTTGGAATTGTCGCCCATTGTCCGAGACGAGTTTATGTGGAATTCCATATCGGCACAAGATGCTCTGCCATAGGAATTTGATCACAGCTGTCTCAGTGATTCGTGCTAGGGCCTCAGATTCTACCCATTTGGAAAAGTACTCCACAACCACGAGCAAGAACTTCTTCTGAGCTGTGACGACCGGGAATGACCCTACAATGTCCATGCCCCACTAATTGAATGGGCACGAGACCGCCGAGGCCTTCATCATCTCCATAGGTCGGTGTGGGAGGCAGTGGTGCTTCTGACAAGATAGGCATGTGGAAACCAGCTTGTGAGCGTCCTTTTGCAGGGTTGGCCAATAGTAGCTTGCCAATAATGACTTGCGAGCCATTGCCCGAGCTCCTGAGTGATTTCCGCAGACTCCCATATGAATCTCTTGTAGTACATAGTCTGCGTCTTCCTCCCCTAGGCACTTGAGTAAGGGTCGGGCAAAAGCTCTCTTGTAGAGTGTGTCGCCTACCAGGGTATATTGAACTGCTCGCTTTTTGAGCAGTCGAGCTTCTTCTCGGTCGGCTGGCACCACTCCTTCCGCGAGGTATGCGATGAGTGGGGTTCTCCAGTCAGATTCCAGCTCTAGCTTGGCTTGCCTCTCTATCTGCATGATCATTAGAGCTGGGCCGCCTGGTTGCGGCAGTACCCAAGAGTCAACCGAGCTGGCCAACTTAGCCAACTCATCCACCTTGAAGTTGTCTCCCCTTGGAATCTTCTGTACTTGTACCTCTTGGAACTCGACCTTCAATTTCTCATAGGCTTCTACAAAGGCCTGCAACCGGTCACTATTAACTTCGAATCGACCAGCCACTTGTTGTGTGACCAACTGGGAGTCAGAGTAAAGTATCACTCGGGTGACCCCGACGTGCTTGGTGGCTTGCAACCCGGATATGAGGGCCTCGTACTCAGCCTCGTTATTGGTGGCCCTGTATTCTAGCCGGATAGATAAGTGCATCTGCTCCCCTTTCGGGGAAACCATCAGGATGCCGATCCCGCTTCCTGATCGGGCTGACGAGCCATCCACATATATCTACCATGCTTCCTCAACTTCGTCTGAATGCAGTTCACTCAGAAAATCGGCTAGGGCTTGTGCCTTGATAGCCGGCCGCACCTGGTATTGGATATCATATTCGCTCAGCTCATTTGCCCACTTGATCAACCGGCCGAATGCTTCGGGATTAGAGGCCACTCAGCCCAAATTGCTGTTCGTCAGTACCACAATGGGGTGTGCCAAGAAGTAAGGTCGGAGCCTTTGAGCACCCAACAACAACACATACGCCAACTTCTCGAGTGTCGTGTAACGACACTCGGCTCCTTTCAGTAGATGAGCAAAGAAATACACTGGGTGCTGCTCGGCTGCTTCCTGCTTGACTAAGACCATACTAACCGAGTCAGTCGATGTGGCTAAATAGACATACAGGACTTCCCCGACCTCCGGCTTTGCTAGTACGGGCAGCTCAGCGAGATAAGCCTTCAGCTCTTCGAACGCCTTATCACAATCGGCGTCCCACTGAAACTTGGTGGCTTTACGGAGGGTTTTGAAGAATGGCAACCCTCGTTCGGCTGATCGGGAGATGAACCGGGACAGGGCTGTGATCCGCCCGGTGAGCCGTTGCGCCTCTCGGAGATTTCTTGGTGGGGGCATGTCCAACAAGGCCTTGACCTTGCTGGGGTTAGCTTCAATGCCCCACTCAGTCACAATGTATCCGAGGAATTTCCCGCTCTGGGCGCTGAAGAGACACTTAGCAGGATTTAATTTAAGTTCGTACCTTCGCAATGTCTGGCACGTCTCCTCGACATCAGCTATCGGGTCTCCCGCTCGGGTAGACTTGATGAGGATGTCATCCACGTATACTTCAATGTTTGTCCCGATCTGAGCTCGGAAGACCTTATTCATCATCCGTTAGTAGGTTGCTCCTGTTGGATCGAGTTGGACTGGCTAGAGGGGGTGAATAGACGATAAAAAAAATATGAAAGTGGAGGCACTCGTCTTTAAAAAAGAAACTTGGTCGCAACTGAGAACGTTGCTTCCAAGGCAGTGGACGCTCAATAAAAATCTCCTTGTGGCGGAGAAGCCTTACAAAATCAGCACGCTAGACTTTTAGAGAGTTTACAAGAATGAATTAATAAATCATTGAAAAGGTTGAAACTCTAAGCCTATTTATAGCCTAAGAGAATAAATCTGGATTGTTGAGGAATTTTCTCTTGACCGTTGATCTATGGATGTAATCTGGATGGTTGATCTTGGATGGGATTAAACTGCATCCATTGGATCTGATTAAAGGATAAAGTTATCCTTTAAAAGATAACTTTGTCTTCTGCTCGCAACAGATAAATAACTTTATCATCTGCTCGCAACAACTTTAATCACATCTCTTCTTTATCCCAGTCGGTAAGGCTGGTGATATATGTAGGCGAGGTTGCTGGTTCGAATCTTCACAGCAACAAATAAAATTCTTTTTGTTTCAGGTGTCTGGTTTGACTTGGTCAAACTGACCAGTCTTTTGGTTCATCTTCTGGGTGATTTCCGGCCAACCGGAGTTAGGCTCACCCGAACCCGACTCCGGCCTTTCGCCCCTCGAGCGTCCTTCCTCTCGGCTTCTCGTCCCTCGGACACCGCACACGTCCTTCTCGCTCCACCGGTGTACTCTTCCGCAGCTTCCGCGTCCCTCGGATTGTACCGAGCCCGTCGTCTCACTTCCCCGCACAATCCTTCTCGTCCGCTACGTCTTACGCTCGACTTCCTCCGTACCTAAGCTCCTGCACACTTAGCAGAGGGATTAAACATACCAGGACTTAACTTAAATCGGTTGATCACATCAAAATCAACCAGGGGTACTTATAGCTCCAACGTTCTTTAGGCCGAATGACATGACGGTGTAACAGTAAGTACCGTCCGCCGTGATGAAGCTGACCTTCTCCTGATCCTTGGCAGCCAAGGGTACCTGATGATACCCTTGGTAGGCGTCCAGCATGGATATAAACTCACTGTCAGCTGTTGAGTCCACCATCTGGTCGATCCGAGGCAAGGGATAACAATCCTTCGGGCAGGCCTTATTGAGATCCCGGAAGTCGATGCAGACTCACCACTTATTGTCTGGCTTGGGTACCAACACCACGTTGGCTAACCAGGCCAGGAACTGCACTTCCCTGATATGGCCGACCTCCAGCAGCTTCTCAATCTCAGCCTGGATCACTTTATTTTGATCGGTGTTGAAGTCCCGTTTCCTCTGCTTGACAGGCCGAGCGTGTGGGTAAACATGGAGGTGGTGCTCTGCCACCTCCGGTCGGAAGCCTTTCAACTCTTTGACCGACCAGGCGAAAACATCTTGGTTCTGAGCCAAGCATTCCAGCAAGGGCTTCTTCAGCTCCTCAGGCAGCCCTGCTGCAATCTTGACTCGGGCTTCCTCCCGATCCGGGAGGAGCTGTACTTCTTCCTTATCTTCATGCAACTCGGCCCACGGGGAGGCTTGAACCATGTTGCAATCTGAGAAGGGACGCGGGGCCTTTTGGCTCTCCACCCGGACGTCGTCAACGTAGCACCTCCAGGCTACTCTCTGCTCGCCCCTGACCTCTCCTACCTTGTCCCTGACTGGGAACTTGACCTTCAGGTAGAAGGTGGAAGCGACGGCTCAGAATTCGTTGAGGGTCGGTCGGCCCAGGATGGCGTTGTAGGCGGAGGGAGCATCAACCACTAAGAAAGTGGACCATCTGGTCCTCTTCAGTGGCTCCTCGCCTAAGGAAATGGCCAGTCAGATCTGGCCGATTGGCTGCACTTGATTCCCCATGAATTCGAACAACGAGGTCGCCACCAAGTCTAGCTGGTGTTGGAAACCGGATGGCTAGAGAGGGGGGGGGTGAATATAGCCAATCACTTGGACTTTAAACACTTATGAATTTCTGCAACTCAAAGATCAGTAGCACAGCGGAAAGAGTAGAAAACAGAGTGTGCAGAAAACTAAAACGAAAGCAAATCAACACAACTAGCAAGATCGCTAACAAGGAGGGTTTACAAGATTCGGGGATAACTTGCCCCTACTCCTTGGCGTGCCTGTAAGGTGGGCGATCCCTTGATCGTCGGCAGATCAAGCCCCGGTGAACACCGGATAGAAAGCAACCTCCTTCTCGGTGGAGAAACCTCTCCACAGTGTTTCAATCAAAGATATATGTTTAAGCACAATGAAACACAAGGAAAATCTTACTTAGCACTTAGCAAGGACAAGAACACCGCAAGCTTCCTCCTGAGCTCCACCCAGCGACGATCTCACGCAAGAACCCTTTCTCCGTGTCTTCTCGTTGTTGGACTCGAAGCCTCTTGTTCCTTCCTCCAAGTGCTCAGGTAGAGAACGGTTGCTTCTCAGATTTCAGTTGCTTGCACAAGATGGAACTTCAGAACACGCAAGCAAGTTGTGGAGAACTCAAAGGTGCAGCAAGAACTCAAGCCCCACAGCTGTTCGCAAGAACTTCTACTTCAACGAAGCCTTCTTCCGCCCTTTTGTTTCTCCACCAAGCATCAGGCGACACCATCCCTGCAGCCACCAGCTGCTCACCTGCCAACACCAACTACCACTGAGCTCTCCCTGGACTCCCTGAGCTTCCCTCAGCCAAGCTCCAGTCTCAGCTCCAGTCTGCAGCTCGGCCGTTGCAACCTAAGATGGAAAAACGGACAAACCTGCTCCAAGGAAAGGTCTCCATTGACTCTCCTTGAGTGTTTGAATCCTCCCCTGTCACCTGCAGCTTAATCAGACTGTTAGAACAGCATATTACTCAGTAAATCAAAAATCATATGTTAAGCGCAGAGAGTCAGACGCGATCAGAGTGTCTGACAATGCAATTTGAATTAAAGTGATCGGTCACCGGACCGATCCAGGACTTGTGGGTCGGTCACCAGACCGATCCACCGCTTTGCTGGGACTCCCAGCTCTCTCGGCAACACAAGCCTGATCGGTCACCGGACCGATCAGAGTGAAGCCTGATCGGTCTCCAGACCGATCAGAGTGAAGCCTGATCGGTCACCCAGACCAATCAGGTCTAATGAACAGTGATCTCAGAAATCAAATCCTAAGTCCCTGATCGGTCACTGGACCGTTCAATAGCTGATCCGTGGGGGAACTCACTCACTGTTCGCTCCCTGATCGGTCACCAGACCGATCAGGAGCAAGGCAGTGAGGAAGCTACCTGCTCCCTGATCGGTCACCGGACCGATCAGGAGCCAAGCAACAAGGCAGCAGCCTGCTCCCTGATCGGTCACCGGACCGATCAGGAGTCACACAGTAGGTTCCCAACCTCACTGTGCGCTCCCTGATCGGTCACCAGACCGATCAGTCCTTGCTGGATCGATCACTAGACCGATCCACGAAGGAGCAGCGTGCCAATATCCCTGATCGGTCATCAGACCGATCCAGGGACTCAAACCTAGCCCTCCAAGCTAGGGTTTCATCCACCTTAGCCCTCCAAGCTAAGGATTTTTCCATCTAACTCTCCAAGTTGGGAATTTGCACCTAACCCTCCAAGTTAGGACTTTTCACCTAACCCTCCAAGCTAGGACTTTTCACCTAGCCCTCCAAGCTAGGACTTTTCACCCAACCCTTCCGAGTTAGAACTTCATCCGACCTAGCCCTCCAAGCTAGGCACCTGACCCTCCAAGCCAGGACTTTTCACCTAATTCTCCAAGTTGGGACTTTTCACCTAACCCTCCAAGTTAGGACTTTTCACCTAGCCCTCCAAGCTAGGACTTTTCAGCCAACCCTTCCGAATTAGGACTTTTCCAACACCTAGCCCTCCAAGCTAGGATTTTCCACACCTAACCCTCTAGGTTATGATTTTCCAACACCTAGCCCTCCAGGCTAGGATTTTCCATACCATGCCTAATCCTCGATCAGGACTTAATCATAATCATCAACCTAAATTAAAATCGGTGTCAACACCAAAATAACAATCAGGGCCAGACTGCGTCAACAGCTGGGACATCTCTATCTGAAGCTGATCAAATGCCTTCTTGTACGGGATATTGACCGAGCTTCCGGTGTCCACAATGGTGCGGTGGACTTGGTAGTTGGCGATGATGACCGTAATGACCAGCGCGTCATCGTGTGGGACCTCTAGTCCCTGTAAATCTTGGGGCCCAAAACTGATCTGGGGCCTTGCGGCCTGCGCCGAGCTAGTGCCGACCTGATGGATTTCCATCCGGCGTACCTGCGCCTTTCGGGCTCGGTTGGAATCTCCTCCGATCGGTCCGCCCGAGATGACATTTATGCCCCCTCGGACGGCGTTCTGCTCGTTGGCCTGCTCCTCCTCCATCTCTTCGGGCTCAGCCCGGTTCCCCTGAGGGAATAGATTACGGGCGACCGGGGGATTCCCTCGGAGTTCTTCGGCGACGGGGTCGATGGCCCTGCCTCCTCGGCCTAAGCCGCGCTCTGGGAATGCTTGTCGCCCTCGCCCCCGGGGAGTCAGAGCTCAACCTCGTCTAGCCTGTCGGCATTCTTCAGTGGTGTGGTCGTGTCTCTGGTGGAACGTGCAGTATGACCTCCATCAAATCGGGAGGCACCCTTGGTCCACCTGCTGCACCTGGCGCCTTTCGCCCCCCACTCGGTCGACGGGTCCACGGGGGCCGCGGATAGGTCTGCCCAGGGACCTAGTGCTCTGGACTGGATTGGGAGGTGTTGGGGTGACCGCCTCTTTCTTGCGAGCGACCTGTGATTCCTTCACGTTGATGTACTTGACAGCCTTGCCGAGGAGGCTGTCAAAGTCCTTTGGAGGCTTCCTGATCAGTGAGCGGAAGAAATCCCCCTCTTGCAAGCCCTGGGAGAAGGCGCTGACCAGAACCTCAGGTGTGGCATTGGCACGTCTAGTGCCACGCCGTTGAACCTCTTGATGTTGGCCCGAAGGGTTTCCTTTGGGCCCTGCTTCAAAGCGAATAAATTGAGGCTCATCTTGTGATGCCTCTTGCTGCTGGCAAAGTGCTGAAGAAAAAATCTCTTGAGCTCCTCAAAATCCGTGATCGACCCATCAGGGAGTTGGTCGAAACATCTCTAGGTTGTGCCAGAGAGAGTTATCAAGAAGGCTCGACACTTGACGCCCTCCGAGTACTGATGAAGAAGAGTCGCGCTCTCGAACTTCGTCAGGTGTTCCTCCGGATCAGTAGTCCCCGCATACTCGGGTATGGTGAAGAAGCGGAGGTGACGGGGAGCTGGGTCTTCCAGGACCGATGGGGCAAAGGGACTGCGTTCTAGGATAGCTGAAGCAGGGTCGGCCGGGGCCTTCCCCTTGTCCGGACGCATCCCGGGCATCTGGTTAGACGCTGAGGCCTCTACTGATAGGGAGTGGGCCTTGTCTTCTTGACCTTTGTGGAAGGCCGCAGGGAAAGGCATAAAATCGCCCTCAGGTCAGGCGGGCCTTCCTGGTCGAGGTGGTGCGTGCGGGCTCTGGGAACTGGGGCATCTGGCTGGCGCCCTGTGAAGGCCTTTAAGAAGCCCTTCGAGCCTGAGTAGCCATCACGACCTCGTATTCTTCACGGGTGACAGTCATTACGACCGGGTTGGGGTCTCCCATCTTCGCTTCCGATCAGGCGGGATGCTCTCTTTCTAGCGCCAAATTTGATCCTGTCGCGAAGCGAGGTGGCGGTCCCAAGGGCGAGATGGTCCTCCGGGGATCACGAAGCCGCTGAGGATGGTTGTGAGGCTGACTCGCTCCTGTCCTGCAAGACAGAGACCGTTAGAACCCGCCGGGAAAAGTCCCCGGCCAGGCACTCCAATGGTCAAGTCAGTACTCGACAGTGACAAACGAATGGAAAGCAATAGAATAGTAAACAATGCACTATTGCGCATACCTGAGAGATGCGGAGTGGAGAGACTTATATAGCGGGGGAAGCTGACAGCTCCTGCCCCACCTGCCACCTGTTGCCATATAGCGAGGACAAGGTGATACATGCCCAGAGGTGATAGGATAAAGTAGTGCATACTAGGTTAAGGAAAGGGGCACTGTCAACTTAATGGCCGGCGCCATTTGGCGTCGCTCGGTCTGACACTAGTGTATGTGGTCATAGTACGGGGGGACAGGGTGTGGCAGGAAGATCAAGCCATCAACGGGATATCCATCGTTTGGGCCAGGGTGACACCAATCTTGCGCCGACCCCGTACTGCTTTGGGTAGTCTGATGTCAGGGAGTGGTTGTTCTGCATGCTAAGGCATATGCTAGGGCCGACTGAGAACCCTTAAAAGGAAAATGCCGACTGGGGGCCCTGACTGATGAGGCTGACTAAGGGCCTAGGAGATACGTGTTGACTGAGGGCACTGACTGATGAGGTCGACTGAGGGCCTAGGAGATAGGTGCCGACTGAGGGCACTGGCTGATGAGACCGATTGAGGGCCTAGGGGATAGGTGCCGACTGAGGGCATTGGCTGATGAGGCCGACTGAGGGCACTGGCTGATGAGGCCGACTGAGGGCACTGACTGATGAGGTCGACTGAGGCCTAAGGGATAGGTGCCGACTGAGGGGCACTGGCTGTGATACATTGGCTGAAGATTCCTCGTGTTCGGGCTTACCCCAGGAGCGTGGGCTGCTACGCGTCGGCTGGGAGCCAAACCTAGAGGGGCAATAGATGGAGTTAGACATTATCCGAATGCATGGGACACCACGTGTTCGACTGGGAACCTCCGGGGAGGAGCGTGAGGTCATGCCCGCGAGAGAGTCTAGACGATGACCTAGGTCTATCTCTTAGTCTTCCTGAGGGAGCTAGGCCAGGTTGCTTGTATGGGCCTTCTATCCCATGGGCTTTCGCAGCCCGTGGATCTATCCTTTACTGACTAGGCGCCAAGTTGCTGGCTTAAATTATACATAAATTGGCCCGGAATCACTAAACCTATTGATAATAATACTTATGTATTAATAATCGGTACATGTCATAGTTACGAAGCAACACTAAACTATGTCTGGTTGAAGAATATTGAACTTACTCTTTTTGTCTTTTTCATGGATTCGGCCGAGTGATAGCCTAGGACAGCTGTAGAGTAGATACCTCCATTGTTTCTTATTATCCAATTACTCTTTTTTGTAATAGCCTCCGGTGTTACGAAAAAAAAAATCTCGATCAGTCAAGTGCGTCAGGAAAAATGAGGTCATTTTAAAAATATTATCTAGGTTTGTTTTAGAGTGTCAGGATAAATCAAAAAATATTGATGATGAATAATTCAAAAATTTAACATATTAAGATTTATAATTTATTTGAAAAAAAATTTATAAAATATATCGTAATTAAGGATCGAACTGTAAATATTTAAGAAGATTATTAATCACCCTTTAGTGCATCATAAATCCGGGGCAAATATGAGGCCATTCTAGCTTTTAGTAAATATTAGGTAGAAAAATATTAATCAATTTTATAATCAAATATGATTATTATATATTATTTCATACTTAATAATTAGTATCAAGTATATCAACCAAATTTTACCGGTGTTAATCTTTTATATATAATTTAATAAATTATTACATATTAATATTTGTACAATACTACAATGCGATGGCGGTTGGATATTATTATTATTATCTTTATTAGGTGAGCTTATTTATAAGTTGCACAAGTAAATACAATCTGAGCCCTTAAAGTGATCTAACTTATGTTTATTGTGTTTCGGATTATTGGATGCGGGTTCAATGTATAGAACCCTTTAGACCAATCTGTTATTATCTATGGGCTGATAACAGATTGGATTGCTATATAAAGGAGAGGTCCCCAAGGGTTTAGGTGATTCATGACCTAGTTTCTTGTTCCCCATTGACAAGAAACTTTACGGCCACGTCAAACCTAAGCCCCTGTTGGAAGATCCTCCCTCTTCCTTCCGCTGCATCTTCTTCCACAGTCATCTGGAGGTGATTGGTTATTCAGACTCCGATTTTGCTGGATGCTTAGATAGCAGGAGGTCCACTTCAGGCTATATCTTCATGCTTGCTGGAGGGACTATATCTTGGAAGAGCGTCAAGCAGACGCTAGTAGCTACTTCTACTATGGAGGCAGAATTGGTAGCATACTATGAAGCATCCAATCACGGGATTTGGCTACGGAACTTCATCACAGCATTGCATATCGTTGATGACATTGACAAGCCACTGAGGATCTACTGTGATAATAAAGCTGCAGAACTTAATGCCAAGAACAACCGCAATTCGTCGAAGTCCAAGCACATCGACATTAAGTTTCTAGCGGTTAAAGAGAGAGTTCAGAGTCGTCAGATCATGGTAGAGCACATCAGCACAGATTCCATGTTGGCCGATCCACTTACCAAAGGCTTGGTGCCCAAGGTGTTTCATGCGCATGTTGTGGATATGGGAGTTCTTCTTATGGAAGAAGAACTCATCTAGTGGAAGTCTGTATTTATTTTATTGCTCTGTGTTAATAAAGACAAATATTTTTTATTTTGATTATTGTACGTACCTAAAGTTCAAAAATAATAATGGGAATTCATATGTTTGTTTGACGCTCTGAATACGATATCATGATTTACTACTGTTGTTTAGCATTTGGTGTTTGTAAATATGATACAGATTCTTTTTGGAATCATAAAGTTTGGATCATGATTTACTATTGCAGTTTAGCATAAGGTGTTTGCAAATATGATTAGACACTTTTGAGTCGCTTTGGACCAGTTGGAAATTGACATGTACTGATCACATTTCATGTAATTTCAACTCTATACATCCGCATCTTGATCTATGTCGTTAATGACATTGGTATTGTGATTACTGTTGGGGCTTGTTACGATCATATATAGTAGCTATGACCTCTTTATTCCTATACCAATGAAGTTAATGGATCAGATTATTTAAAGGGGTATCTTGTACCCATAAAGTTTGATATCAACTAAATTGGTATCAGAGTCTTGGCTTTGTTTCTTCGTTTTTATGGTGATAAAGTTTAAGTTTTTTTTTTGTCGATTTATTGTATGTATGCTAGATTAAGTTTTCCTAGTATAATACAATTTTTATCGTCGAAAATCATGTAAAAGAAAAATTCTAGGATAGACTTGTTTTCTAAATTTTTCATATTTTATGTGAAAAAATGAAAACGTCTGAAAAAAAACCCGTCAGGTTTAACCTAATTTTTAGATTAAATTATGATGGTTTAATTGATTGACTTGGTCAATCAATCGATTAGCAAGTCTAAAATTATGAACAGAATAAATTTAATTTAATTGATTGTACAAATTTATTTTAATCGATTATCATCTTAAATTTGTGATAAGATGAATTAAGAATTATATCGATTAAAATTTTTTAATTTTTGTACAATGGATGAAAAGTTCTTTCATAGGAAATAATTTTTTTTTGCGTTAAAAGAAAAAAAAACTATTTCAAAGAATGAATTAAAAAAAAACGTTTGTTTCTGAATTATATATATATATATATATAACTAATACATTATATATATATTTTTAATGCATAATGATAAAGAGATTAAATAATATTTTTTTTAATATTATTTAATTATAGAACCATAAAGAAACTTTAATTTTTAAAGGAGGGTTCTATATATCATTATATAATTACATATAGTAGACTTTTAAATTGATTACGATAATTAATTGGGTAAACTAATTAATTATTATATGGTATCAATCGATTTATAAATCTACTTTTAGAATTATTAAGGTTGATAAAGAAATTATCTGTTCGGTTAAAATATCTAGAATTTTCTTGAGTCTATCTATACAATGTGCTACTAAGTTGAACTATTGTGTCGACCCAAAGGAAGGCACCTTAGGTAGATTTAGTGTATTTTGTATTGATAGACGTATATCTATGCTAAGAGTAATCGACCCAAAGGAAGATTACTTTTATGCCAGATATATGTTTAGATAGTTTATAACTATTGAACAAAATTTATTTTTGTTCTGATCATACACAAAATATGTCAGCCCAAAGGAAGACATATTGCGTGGCAGATTAAAGTTGTTGTAAGCTATGGACCAATATATAACTCATATAAAGTGTCATATTATGCGCACAATGGGTCGGCCCAAAGGAAGGCACATTGTGTGGCCAATTAAAGATTGAGTTATATCAGAGAGTACCGCTAACAAATTATATTTTAATCTACACTAAAATACAATGTTGTATTTGGTATCTCATAAGGAGGCCATTTAAATGCATTTAAAATTTTATTTATTTGCATAATTTTATTTCATATATATATATATATATGTTCTTGGCTTTAGTTAAATCGTGAGCTTAAATAATTTTTTTTTCAGTGCAATCTGTAACTGCCAACATTAATAACATCTCAACATTAACTGGTTCGAATTTTGCTGAATGGAAAGAATACGTGATCGTAATCTTATGCTGCATGGACTTGGACTATGCATTAAGGAATGATCGTCCCGCACTTTTGACCAGTGCTAGCACTATAGAGCAGAGGGCTGAATTTCAGCTGTGGGAGAGATCAAATCGCATGAGTCTAAGCATCATGAAGCTTTCCATACCGGCACAAATAAAGGGCTCAATAACAGAGAGTGAAGATGCTAGGAGTTTCCTTAACCAACTGGCAGACCGATTTACCTCAAATTAAAAGGTCGAGACTACCACACTTCTTACGTGTTGGTAACCATGCGGTATAGTGGTAAATGAAACATAAGGGAGTACATTATGGAGATGTCTAATATAGCGACAAGTCTAAAAGCACTAAAACTCGATATGTCTGAGAGTATGTTAGTGCATTTCGTCTTGATGTCTCTGCCTGCACGGTTCACTCCTTTTAAGATATCGTATAATACTCAAAAGGAAAAGTGGACATTGAATGAGCTTATTGCTCAATGCGTGCAAGAGAAGGGGAGACTGAAGATTAAGACATCTGAAAGTGCTCACTTAGCATCTGGTTCTCAAAATGCGAGCAAGAAGCGAAAGAGGATCAATAACAAAGGTAAGGGAAAGCAAACTGCAGATTCTAGAGGCAATGACCATAAGGAACGAAAGAAGCAGGATAAGAAATCCACTTGTTACTTTTGCAAGAAGAAAGGTCATATGAAGAAAGACTGCCTCAAGTACGCCAACTGGCGTGTAAAGAAGGGTAAACTTCTCAACTTTGTTAGTTCAGAAGTCAATTTAGCTATTGTACCCATTGACACTTGGTGGATAGATACTGGTGCTACTACTCACATAAGTGTCACTATGCAGGGTTGTCTCAGGAGCCGACTTCCACTTGATGGTGAAAGATACATCTATACGGGGAATGGAAAAAAGGCTGCAGTAGAGGCTATTGGTGTTTTTAGGCTTTATTTAGGAACTAACGTTTATTTGGATTTGGAGAATACATTCATTGTACCGTCTTTCAGACGAAACTTAATTTCAATTTCTTGTTTAGACAAATCAGGTTATTCTTGTTCATTTGGAAATGAAATATTTAGTATTTTCTATAATTCAATTTTAATTGGGAATGGTTCCTTGGTTGATAAGCTTTATAAATTAAACACCTTTACTCCTACAACTGACAATGTGATAATGCATAGTGTAGGTACGAAACGTAAATTGACCAACGAGAATTCTTCTATGTTGTGGCATAGGCGTTTAGGACATATATCCAAACAACGCCTAGAAAGGTTAATGTCACATGGAATTCTTGATTCCCTTGACATGTCAAACTTTGATGTCTGCATAGAGTGTGTTAAGGGGAAGACAACTAACAAAAGGAACAAAGGGGCTAGCTATTGTAGTGACGTTTTGGAGCTAATATATACAGACATTTGTGGACCATTCCCTAAGGCATCTTGGAATGGACACACATATTTTATTAACTTCATAGACGACTATTCTAGATTTGGCTATTTGTACCTTATTCATGAGAAGTAGCAATCTTTGGACATGTTCAAAATTTTCAAAGCCGAAGTTGAACTTCAACTAGGTAAGAAAATTAAAGCCGTCCGATCCGACCGTGGAGGAGATTATTACGGTCGATATGATGGATCAGGTGAACAACGTCCAGGACCTTTTGCAAATTACCTTGCTGAGTGTGGGATTGTGCCTCAGTATACCATGCCTGGTACACCCAGTCAGAATGGTGTAGCTGAGCGTCGCAATCGAACCCTAAAAGACATGGTGAGAAGTATGATGACTTTCACTTCTCTACCGGAGTCTTTGTGGGGTGAGACACTCAAGATTACAGTTTACCTTCTCAATAGAGTACCTAGTAAAACAGTAACTAAAACCTCATTCGAGATGTGGACGGGTAGAAAGCCTAGCATTAGGCATTTACACGTCTGGGGTTGTCCAGCTGAGGCTAGGCCTTACAAGCCTAATGAAAAGAAACTGGACTCGAGAACTGTTAGATGTAATTTTGTAGGTTACTCTGAGAGATCAAAGGGGTATAAATTTTATGATCCATCTAATAGATCCTTCTTCGAAACGGGAAACACCAAGTTTATTGAGGACAGTGGGAGTGATAAAATCAGGGAAGTATCTTTTGAGGAAAGCGTTGGCAATCCTCTTATGGTCACTACTAGTGAAATCAGTAGTGGTATGGTTACCATACCACACATTATGAATATTGCACATCCAGTGAGCGTAGTGAACTAAGATATTCCCATGACATCTCCAATGCAATTGGAGGAGCCTACCACTGAAATTGAAGTATTGCCTCATATTGATGAGCAAGTACCTCAACCACCTCAAACACAAGTGCCCTTAAGGCGATCCACAAGAGAACGGAGAAGCACGAATTCTCGTGATTATGTTTATCTCCAAGAGCATGAGTTTGATATAGGGTTGGAAAGTGATCCTACATCTTTCCAAGAAGTCAAACAATGCTCTAACCCTGAAAGGTGAATTAACGCCATGCAAGAAGAGTTGAAGTCTATGGCAGACAATGACGTTTGGGAACTTATCGAATTGCCTGAAGGTTCGAAACCCATTGGTTGTAAATGGATATTTAAAACCAAACGAGATTCGAAAGGCAATATCGAATGGTATAAGGCTCGTCTTGTTGCCAAGGGATTCACTCAAAAGGAAAACATTGATTATAAGGAGACTTTCTCACCTGTGTCGACGAAAGACTCCCTTAGGGTAATCATGACACTTGTAGCTCATTTTGATTTGGAGCTACATCAAATGGACGTAAAGACTGCATTCCTCAATGGAGACATAGAGGAGTCTATATATATGGTGCAACCGGAGAACTTTGAGTCCTCAGACTCAAAGCACCTAGTATGTAGATTAAAGAAGTCCATTTATGGTTTAAAGCAGACATCTCGTCAATGGTACCGGAAATTTGATCAAGTGGTTACCTCATTTGGATTTAGAGAGAACCCCGTTGATCAGTGCATATATGTCAAGGTTAATGGGAGCAAGTTTGTTATACTTGTTTTGTACGTGGATGATATATTGCTTGCGAGCAATAATAAGGGTCTACTGCATGAAACCAAGTCATTTCTATCTGGTAAATTTGAAATGAAAGATCTTGGTGAAGCATCTTTTGTTCTAGGCATTCAGATCTGTCGTGATCGATCAAGAGGCATTCTTGGACTTTCACAACAAGCTTATATTGAGAAGGTGCTTATAAGGTATGGCATGCAGAACTGTACACCTGGTGACACACCTGTGTTAAGAGGTGACAAGTTCAGTTTGCAGCAGTGTCCACGACTTGAACTTGAAATAAAGGAGATGGAACAATTCCCATATGCAACAGCAGTGGGGAGTCTCATGTATGCACAAGTTTGCACTCGACCAGAAATAACATTTGTAGTTGGGATGTTAGGCAGATATGTTAATAACCCAGGACCGACGCACTGGAAAGCAATTAAAAGAGTGATGCGGTATTTGCAAAGAACTAAAAGACACATGCTCACATATCGGAGGTCAGATCATCTGGAGGTGATTGGTTATTCAGACTCCGATTTTGCTGG